>PVJX010002902.1:0-40034 GCA_004027295.1 Dolichotis patagonum
CTGGGGGTGAAGGGCGGGGCTAAGGGCCCAAACAGACCTGGCCCAGATGCCGATCTCCAGGCAGTTCCCTGCAGATGAAGGGCGTGCTTACCAGTCCCAAAGAGTCGTGCCAAGATGCAGGTCTGCACAGACTTTCGATCCAAACAGCCCAGGCCACTCTACGGGTCTGAGAGTTTCGGGTCCCAAAGAGACAGCCTGAGATGCTGCTTTCTGGGAGACTTCCTGGGGGTGAAGTGACATATGCAAATTAATAAATGTGATACACCATATCAACAGAGCCAAAGACAGAAATCACATGATCATCTTAGTAAATGCAGAAAAAGCTTTTGATAAAGTCCAACACTTATTCATGATAAAAACCCTACAGAAACTTAGAAGAGGGTATCTACCTCAATCTGATAAAGGCCATCTATGACAAACCAACAGCCAACATTATACTAAATGGACAAAAACTGAAAGCTTTCACTCTAAAATCAAGAACAAGGATGTCCACTATCACCATTCCTATTCATATAGTTTCAGAAACATTAGCCAGAGCAGTCCAGACAAGAGAGTGAAATAAAAGAAATAAGGGTAGGAAAGGAAGAAGTTAAATTATCACTATACAGCTGAATTTAATTATGAACTCTAGTAGTCTTTTAATGGAGTTTTTAGGGGGGCCTTCTATGTAGAGTATCATGTCATCTGAACATAGTGATAATTTAACTTCTTGTCCATTTAGTATAATGTTGGCTGTTGGTTTGTCATTCCTGTACACAAACAACAAACTCACTGAAAGAGATATTATGGAACTAACACCTTTCACAATAGCATCCAAAAAAAATGAAAAACTTACAAATCAACCTAACCAAGAATGTAGAAGACTTATACACTGAAAATTATACTAGTTTTATAAAGGAGATTGAATAGGATATTAGAAAATGGAAAGCTATCCCTTGCTCTTGGTGAGGAAGAACTAACATTGTGAAAATAGCCATACTCCCAAAACTGTTATACAGATTTAATGCAATCCCAATCAAAATATCATTGACATATCTTACAGATCTAGAGAAAACACTCCTAAAATTCATTTGGAAACAGAAGAAACCTAGAATAGCAAAGGCAATTCTGGGCAACAATGGCAAGGGAGGAAGCATCTCAATTCCTGAGTTGAAACTATACTACAAAGCTACTGTGATAAAATCAGCATGGTACTGGCAAAGAAATAGACCTGAGGATCATTGGAACAGATTAGAAGATGCTAATACAACTACAAAAACACTCAGTCATTTTATATTTGACAAATGGGCTAAACATGTTCAGGAAAAAGGATAGCCTCTTTAATAAATGGTGTTGGAAAAACTGGCTTTCCATATGCTGAAGACTGAAACTAGACCCATGTCTATCACCATGCACTAAACTAAAGTCAAAATGGGTCAAAGATCTGCATATTAAAACAGAAACACTAAATCTACTGGAAGACAAGGTAGGTAGAAATCTTGGAGACATAGGGGTAGGCAAAGAGTTCATGAACAAAATGCAAACTGCACGGGAAATACTCCAAAGAATCAACAACTGGGATCTCATCTTATTAAAATGTTTTTGCACTTCAAGAGAAATGACCAACAGAGTGAAGAGAAAACTCACAGAATGGGAAACAATTTTAGCCAGCAGTCCCTCAAACAAAGGACTTATATCCAGAACATACAAAGAATTGAAAAAATCAAGCCCCCCAAATTCAAAGGCCCATTCCAAAAAATGGGCATCTGAGATGAATATGCATTTCTCAGATGAAAATATACAAGTGGCAAGTAAATACATGTAAAAATGTTCACTTTCACTAGTCATTTGAGAAATACAAATTAAAACAGCACTGAGATTTCATCTCACTCCAGAAAGAATGGCTGCCATCAAGAAATCAACTGATAACAAATGTTGTTGAGGTTTCAGAGAAAAAGGAACACTGCTCCACTTTTGCTGGGAGTGTAGACTGGTGAAACCACTGTAGAAATCAGTATGGAGATTCTTCAAAATCTAAGATTGTAAGTTCCATTCAATGCAGCTATTCCCCTCCTGAGTATTTCCCCAGAAAAGTTAAAAAGGTCATATCACAGTGATATATGTGCACCTATAGCAGAACAGTTTGTAATAGCTAAATATTTGAAACAATCAAAATGCCCATCAACTGCAGAATGAATGAAAAAGTTATGTTATTTTAATGCAATGGAATATTACCCAGCTATAAAGAAGATGATCTTGAGGCTTTTATAGGTAAATGGAGGCAACTTTCTTCATAAGTGAAATAAATAAGACTCACATTTGTAAATATCATTTTGTTTCTCTAGTGCAAAATATAAATAATAATAAAAAACCTGAAAGGGTACTGTATATCCAAATTGTATAGTAGATATTGTAATAATGAAAAGGCAAGAAAGTGCTTGAAAGGAAAGAACAATTTGTATGTACACATATATAACTCTATGTATAAGTGTGCAAGATAGATAACCACACTATTTTTTGATAGTTTATCAAACAGAATAGTTTGTGCTGTCATTTTTTGATTTTTTTATGCTTTGATTTTATAACTTGAACAACTACTTCTAAGGTAACAATATGTAATATATCAACTAGTGATGATTTCTAAATGTTTTTATTGAAATTCTATATCATTTTGTTATGGATTAGAAACTGATTGTCAACTTAATGCTAGCTGAATTAAATCAGCATGGTGCTGAGCATAGATGTTCCAGCTGAGGAAAGTTGCCAGCATAAATAGAGACTTGGAGAAGATGAGTGGCATTGTGGGTTCTCCTACATGTTGCTGTTTGAGCCGTTGGGTCTCCTGGAGGAGCTCATCATGACTACCTTCCCCAGAGTGAGTTCGACCATTGTCATTGGAGGAGCTTGGGTCCTTTTTGGTGAGAGTGGCTGTGGTTCCCTTTGGGGGAGCTCTGGTCCTTACATCGAGCATCACTTCCTGGCTCTGGAGGGGAAGACATGTGCTGTTTAATCTCCAGGACACATTCATCATGCTGGCTTTCTGGTATGTACTCAACTGTTCCTATCGTTGGAGGAGCTTGGGACCTTTGTGTCACTGAGGATGGCTGTGGTGCTTTTCAGGACAGCCCTGGTTTGTTATTATGAGTGTGACTTCTCAGCTCTTGTGTAGAATCCTCAACCTACCAGCACAGGTCCTTCACCCCACTGGCATAGACTTTCTAGCTTCCACCACTGACCTTTGGGCATTCCCAGCAAGGTTCCATAAAACAGACTGACGTGAGTCCTTCTCATGGACTCTAGACCTCCAGTTGGACTCGTGAGAGGCATTGTCATGGGCTCTAGGTTTTAATCTGGACTCATGTAGTACATTGCTGTGGGATTCAGGCCCTTGGATGAATATTCTGTGTCTTTAGTGTTGTGGATAGATTTCTTGCACTTTCTTGGATTAACTCTGGGTGACCATCATAAAATAATATTATAAATTCTGTGTCCTGATTCTAGTTGTTTTCTGCACAACCCCTGACTACAACACATTTCTACCCTTTTTTCTGTTTTGCTTTTTTTAAAAAATAAATTTAAAAAAGATGTAGCATTGGCTAATTCTCATTTTGTAGTAATAGGGACATACAGGTCCCTATTACATACATACAAATTAGAGGTGAAGAAGAGAAGAGGGAAAGCAAGGAGGGGAGAAAATTAAGGAAGAGAAGAATGAAAAGGCCAAGAAGAGAGGGAAAATAAAAGAATACAGAGGGGATTTTAAAAAAAGGAACTAAAAGAGAACTGAACATAGGAGAAAACCTTAATGAATAAAGTGAAATAATGAAGAAATACCAAGAAGCTGAAGAGAAGAAAAGAACAACAACCAAAAATGAAGATATTTCAGAACAAACAAGGGGGGAAGAAAGAAAGAAAAAGAAACCTTCACAACATTCTTATATCAGTAACCCAAAGTGTCCACACAGCTCCCCTGGACACAGTTTGATTGCAAGCACCCAAGCAGTTTCTCCTTTTTCACCATTTGGTTTCCTAACTGAAATGGTGAGGGCTGTTGCTTCTTCTAGACCTGTTTCCTGGATGCAGGTTATGCCCCAGACATGGAGGCACCTGTGAGCATCTCAAGATCCTATTGCCTCAGTTGATGTGGGAGGAAGAAAATGTGGTATGGTTTGCTTGACTCCTGGTTCTCTGTCATCTTCCACCAGAAACTTCACACTTTTGTTCCTTCAACTGCCTGGCAAATATCCTGTCTATCTCTGTATTTTTCCTCTGCAGGCTTTCCCAGAAGACTTCTTGCCCTGGCATGATTTTCCATCTCTCTACCTGTCTGTAGTCATCTGTCTTTGATTCAAGAGCTAGAACGACCTGGCACAGACCCCAGGCTCTGCAGAGGGTCCACTTTGCCAACTCAGGGCAGTGAGAAATACTTCATGCTAGCTCAGGTCTTTCTAGAGTTGGGAAAACAATAGGAGAGTACATAGTTTGTTCTGGCTCTCCTGAGTCGCCTTCTGATCAGTCTCCATTTCTCCCCTTTTCCACTTTCCATTCTGTGTACTTGCTGCAAATATGAGTTACCTTGTCCTTTTCAGTCCCTAGATAGAAAGCACCCCCCACCTATGGGAGCCTGTTGGCAGTTGTGGGTACCACACTGAATGCCCACAAGCACAGCACTACTGTTGTAAGTGGGAGGAATGAACAACTTACTTTTTTCTGTGTTGGGGAAAGTTTCTCTCTCCCCAGACTCACTGCTCTCAGGTAATGGAGCACAATTGTTTTCAAGACCCAGGTGTGTGACCTTTTTGCCTTACACCATTCTGCTTTGACTTCTCTGAATCCCTGGTTTGCATGTGTCTCATTATCTGTGTCTTGTAGGGAGGTTAGAGTGATCATGAGTGTATTTCTTTAGCCAGTTTCTGGAGTTAGACTGTTGAACAATCCTAGAAGAGTCAAGACTTTGAGATTCTTGGAGATGGACTGAATGCATTTGGCATTGTGAGATGGACACAAACCTCTATTGGTTGGAAGTGGGATGCTGTGGTTTGGATGAGTACCTCTGAAAGGTCCACACGTTAAAGGCTTGCTTTCCAGGAGGATGGCTGCTGGAAGGTGGTAGATGCTTTAAGAGGTGGGACCTGGAGAAGGTCCTTAATTCTCTGGAGGTTAGGATTCCAGAGAATTGTGGGACCAGATCTCTTCTTCTTTCTCTCTTCTGTTTATTGGTTTATAAAGCTAGAAGCTTCTTCTCCTAAGTGTTCCCACCATGATGTCCTGCCTCATCACAGGACCAAAGCAATAGGGTCATTGAATTTTGAACTGGAGTCTCCAAGACTATGGGGCATAAATTAATTCCCTCAGCTACAGCCATTTCATTACAACACAAAGCTAATTCAGGACTTACTTGTAAGTGCTTCCCAAAATTGTGTTAATAATAATAGTATAATATTAAACTAGCTAGACAATTCAGAAATAGTATGTTCAATAACATAGCAAATAAGATGTTTTTCCACTGTTTTATTTATTTATTCCCACTGTTTTGATGTAGTGAATACTTAACTGATTACTGTGGACCTGGAGGTATATCTTGGCATTACTACTACTTAGAGTTATTTGGAGAAAGAATATAAAAGATCATGAATATTTATTGTTCTTAAGTTTCTTTAAGCTGTTCTTTTTAGAGACTCTAGAATTCTAGGCTTGGAAACAATAGCTCATTCACTGAGTCCCAATGATTTTACCGGATGGTCAGCACAGGAAATTTAAAGCCAAAAGTATAAAAGCTTCTAACTTGACTTTCTTCAAGCACACATGTTGGAAATTTTTTTATTTGAATGTTTTGACACCTTCATATTTGGAATGAAAGTAAGTGTATTGAGGAAGATACATTCGGGGCAGCTTTGACCATCTTCCAATGACAGGGATATTGACAAGTTATATGACTTAAGTCACAACCCCTTCCATACAACTCCTGATGTTTTGGAGAGAATATGTGTGAAATAAGGGAACACTGAGCTGGATTTCAGTTAGACTACTAATGTGTAGATGTGTGACCTTTGAGTTATCACTTTATGTTATCTTGCATCAGGTTTTCTATGTGTAAAAGATGGGATGAATTAAATGCTCTCTAGGGCCTTTCAGCACTTGTATTCTCCATCATCCCTCTTCTTAACCCCTATGTGAACTCACTTCTCTCTCACACTGCCCATGCTATGTTCAATTTACCTATACCCTGATTGGCTCCTGCACCTCATTCCTCCCAACTCCTATCCCATCAAACTGTAAGCTGCTTGAGGCTAGGACTATTTATTTATTTATGTATTTCAGTACTGGGATTGAACCTAGGGCCTCACACTTGGTGCAAACCCTGTACCACTGAGCTATATTTCTAGCCCTTTTTATTTTGAGACAGGATCTTATTTAGTTGCTGAGTTGCCCAGGCTGATCTTGAACTTGTGATCTTCCTGCCTCAACCTCTCAGAGTGCTGGAATTACAGGTGTGTGTATCACCACACATGGCTTAATTTTTTTTTTTTTTGAGAGAAGATCTCACTAAGTTGCCCAGGCTGGCCTAAAACTTGTGAATTAAATTAACCTTCTGCATCAGCGTCTAGAGTAGCTGGGTTTACATACGTGTGCCACTGTACCTGGTTTATAATTATCTTGTATTACTACCATTGAATAACTGACATAAACAGGCCATATGAAAATGCACTTAAATAAATGAAATGGTGAGGATAATAGTCCTTGGGTAATATAGTCATATATATTACTGAGTAGTGGGAATAATTGGCAAAAGAGGAGGAAAGGGAACACATTTATTGGAACCCCATATTTAATCATTAAATATTTTCATTTAGTATTCTAAAGTATGAGATGGGTATAAAGATTGCTAATTCACAGAACATAATATGTACGGTTCGATCCAGTGAGTGACCAAGTCTGAATATTATACCCAGGTTTCTCTTTAACTTCATAATCCTGGTTTCCTTCATTGTAATATATACTTAGTGGCAGTAATTGGTGCTGTGATCTCTATAGTATAAGGTTATGGCTTTAGACTTAGGAAAGAGAACCTAGGAATGTTTGTACTGGAGAAAGCCTTTTTGAGATTCTGTCTGCTTAAAAATTATTTCAGCAGATTCCTTATTTTAGAATTTATTCTAATAGCTTCAGAGATAAGATTGATACAGGAGACAGAGGGATGACAAAGAGTAAGGTTAGTGTGTGGGATATGATAAAAAAGTATTTAAATTAATTAAGAGTGTTTGAAGAATGTTTAAATTAAAAAAAATTATTACAGTAAAATCCACATTACTATTAATCTCCCTCTGTCTTAGTTACTTTCTCATTGCCGAGACAAAATAACTGACCCTTGCCAGTTAAAGGAGAGGTTTATTTTGGTTCATGATTTGTAGAAGTTTTAGTTCACAGTCAGTTGACTCGAAGGTAGGGTGGCATAGCAGAGGGGCAATACAGGGGAGAAACAGTTCATGGCCGGCAGGCAGGCAGGCAAGAGGCAATGAGCCTTTCTTCTTTTCCTTTTTATTCCATTCAGGCTACTAACAGGTTAGCACTACCCACACCTGGGTGGGTCCCCCCGTCTCAGTAAGTCCAATGGCCTTACCCAGAACTGTGCTAAACCAATCCGTGGACTAATCCAGTGTCACACAACCATGATCCACACTCGATCTTAGCCTAAAGGCCAAGAAGTTACACATCCATAATCCAGTCACTCCCAAAAGCCCTGCCTCTGAACCATGAACTTTCAGGAACATTTTGTTTGAAGATTTCAGTGAAAATAAAACACATAGTCTCTAGAGAGTATTAGTAGTATTATGTAGGTCAGGTTTTTCAAACTGGAGGACCATTTCCTGTGGAAACCATTTTGTATAATCATATTTTTTTAAACATTTGTTAATATTATACTTGACATATAATCTTATACTACTGCGAATATAGATGAACCTAGATTCTAGGTAAAACATTGTTTTCTGATGTAGTTTGGGGACATGTATTGGGATCCTGTGCTTTATCTTTGGGGTCATGATATTCTTTAATTCTAGTTCACTGGGGCAGATCTTATGGTTGTAACAATATTGAGTATGGTGAGTTCTAGGGAATATGAGAAGGGAGGATATATCTGTAAGGATAGCTTTAGAGGTTTTAAATCATGAAAGTTTTAGACCAGGTTGCCCTTGAATCCACATTGATCTTCCTGCTTCAATCTCCCAAGTGCTGGGATTACAGGCATGTGTCACCACACATGGCCCTAGTGTTTTCATTATGTTAACAAGGTTGTAAACTCTCAAATTTTATGCTCATCTATTCCATAAATTGATTTCATGTCCAAGTTAATGGTAAGATGAACGTTTTTCTCATGTTTCATTGGCCAGCATGTAGTTATCTGTTCATTTCTGAGTCAACCAGAAGGCAAAGAAGATGGAATTATCATAATTTATAATGTTAAAATCTGGTATCTAATGGATAGGACAGTCAGTCCTAAAGCCTATTTTAGTTCAGTTCCTGGTACAGTGTCTGGTGATGACTTTTAATTTTTAAATTTTTTTGAGGCTCCAGGATGACCCATTTGTTTTCTTCTTCCACTAATATTGCATTTTTCACTTGCTCACTTCTGCATGAAGGGTCTTGCTAAATTAATAAGTTGCCCAGCCTGGGTTTGACCATGTGATCCTCTTGCCCCTCCTAGAGTGCTGGGAATACAGGTGTGTGCCACCATATCCAGTTAGTAGGGGAGTTATACATGTGACTCTGGGTAAAGAAAAGACCATAATAGTATTTATTTAGACTTAGAGGACAACCAGACCTAGAGATTCTTTTGGGTATCCCAGGTACTGTTGAGTATATTATAGTTATGCAGGACATGTTATATGGATGTGGGCAGTGGCAAATGAGTCAGCAGTGAGGAAGAAAGTTTCAATCCTAGTTTCTCCCTTTTCCTATTGCTCCCATTAGTTTCCAAATAGCAAAATCTGCTCTGGTTAAGAAGCTAGTCAGCACTTTGGCTTCACTGAGGTGGAAGTAAAAGGCATAGATGGAATTCTTAGACAAAGGATATGGAAAGAAAGGAGTTTCTGGAATAGAAATCAGGGGCTGCTGCATGAGAAGCCAAATAGCTTTTCAAGGGGCTGTATTGAGGTCACTGGGAAACTGCAGAGCAACTTGACTCCTTAAGAATGAAGACATGTCTAGTGACCCAATTTAAAGCCACTTAATGGTTTTTCCATTCCTTTCCAAACTGAGTTCTGTCAGTCCCTCAAGGACACACTGTGCACCTGGTACAATATATGGTGATCTCAGATATTCACGTCTGCCAGCGGAGCTTCATTTCTGTACACACACTCGTAAATATGAAAAGGATGCATTTTACTGCCACCAATACTCAAAAAAGAACAAAACTCTTCAGACTGTGTACATTCAAAAGTAATCTGAAAAAATTAATCTTTAGCCAATACCTGGAAAGAATGTGAAGTCTTCCCATATACACAGATTTGGGGATTATTGTAATTTCCACCCAGGAAAGAAAGGAAACATTTCTAATGGTATGTGATGTCAGGGAAAGGCCTACTTTTATATGTAAATATTTTCAGTATAAAAATACTGCAGTTGCCATTGGCAGTCACCTTTAAACTACAAGAGGGAATGAACCTGAGGATGAGCCCGAAGCCAAGAGAATCAGAGCAGAGACAGCATTTGAGACCTGTCTTACTCGTAGCAGAATCCTCTTGACACAGGATATTCATATTCACGTTTTCCTTTCCTTGCCCTCCTTTCTGCAAAGTTATGCTGCTCTTTCGCTGCTCTCAGAGCACAAGTACCAGTTACGTCTGCTGCAATGTTGGCTTTATGTGAGGTTTCTATTAAAACAAAATTTAAAAGACTGACTTAGGTCCATATGTGCAGTTCCAAAATCCCAGGAGAGACTATCAGATTGGTGCTGCTGGGGCCAAGAGGATGAGAGATATGTGGCAGCTGAACACTTGGAAAGGATCATGGGAGCAGACTCAGAGCAAGCAGAAAAATGCATTCATAGGTGGAAATGGAGAAAATATCAGGCATTTTGAATATAGAAATCTTATTGATCATTACATTCCTGGTGCTTCTCATGTGTAATCATGTCAAGTAAGGCTGAGCTGAGCTAAGGGTGAAAGATAGGCCAGTATATGGAGTCAACTTTGGATCCATCTTTGTTTATATCAGAGCCTATGTGGTGGAAGCTGTGCTCTATGCCTCAGAAACCACTTCCTGTCCAAGAATTCTTCCAGCTGCTGGGAATCTTGGCAGTTAACAGCTCTCAGCTGCATCTCTTTTTAGCATTGCCCTTGGCTAAAGACAGTTGCCTAACCCAAAGTCATACCTCCATTCAGGAGGCAATTCATATCCTAGCACTTACAA
This sequence comes from Dolichotis patagonum, assembly GCA_004027295.1. NCBI lineage: Eukaryota > Metazoa > Chordata > Mammalia > Rodentia > Caviidae > Dolichotis > Dolichotis patagonum. The sequence continues at coordinate 10,390 of PVJX010002902.1, forward strand.
ATACAGAGGCAAAAAGACCTGGTCCTACCTATTAATTCCGACTTGCAGTAATTCTGCAGGGTCATTCCAATTCCAGAGCTCCAGGCTGGACCTTTGTTCTTGTTCAGAGGGAAGCCAGCCTGCAACAGTTGATTCTAAGAATGCAGAGTCCTTGCTAGATGTGGTGGTGTGGGCCTGTAATTCCAGCATTTGGAAGGCTGAGGTAGGAGGATTGCTGTGAGTTTGAGGCCAGCCTGGGCTACATAGTGAGGTCAGGGTCAGCCTAAACTATGTAGGGAGACACTGTCTGGAAAAAGAAAAGCAAAAGTTAAAAAAAAAAAGGAAAAAAAATGCAGAGCCCAAGGCAGAATTTTGGAAATGGATCACAGGACATATGTCAATGAAAGCCCCATTAATGGTGATAGGAAGAACAGAGATGGCACATGACATGTGGTAGTAGTGCAATATATGGAACTCTCACTAGTAGTGGACTTAGATAGCAACCCCATGGGAAGAATATACTGATGGGTGCAATGTATCCATCATTTTAGAAGAGAATAAATAGTAAATGTAAAGACTATGAAATTTGATGACTTTTGTTGAGAATCATTTTCTGAAGAAAAGACAATAACAAGGATTGTTGTACTCTAACCTGAGCATTGTCATTCTGTTCTGTATGCATCATTGCTATTGTCCTAGATTCCAACCTTTGTTCCTCCTAAAATTCCAGATGCCTGGTCAGACTCCCTATCCTGTGCAGCTGTGACCTCTGTGCTCTGTAAATTTCCAGGAATTAGCCCACCACCAGGCTTTAAAGTTGTAGCCTTTGTACTCTATATGATACCCGTAAATTATCGAGTTGTAAAGTTTCCTGTTACTGGCTCATCACCAATTGTAATTTCCTGTAAATCCAGCTGCCTCTGTTCAGGTTTGTCCTAAAAAACCTAATAAGAGAACAAACAGAGCCCCTACACCTTTACCCCTCCCCACTCATACTTTGCAGTTTTTTTCCTTTATAAACCCCCTACCAATGTAACCTAATTGCACAGTTCTGCATATTCTTCTGCATCTGTGTTGCTGGTGCCAGCTAAAATAAAAAGCGCTATTTTCAACCCCCTATTGGACGTTGTCTAGTTTTGGGGGTACCACACTTGGGTGGCTCGTCCGGGATGGACTAAGGGACCCCCATCCCCAATTATTTTTCCATCAATTGGCTGACAGTTTGCAAGTATTTTTTACATTTTTGTCTTGTCTATTTGTTTTGTCTCTTTGGGTGCACACGTTTGTAAACATAGATGAGCCTTAGCACTCCTTCTGTGCCGGAGTGGGATGCCCTTGGATAATTTGAGGCTTTTTGCTGTTTGGGGTGTTTGCCCATTTGATTCGTTTAACTTGTGTTTTTGTAATTGCCAGTTTACAATTCGGATTTCAGGTTTGTTACATTTTGGGTTTCTGTTTCAGGTCTTTTGCAATTTGGTTTTGTTTCATTCATTTAACTTGTGTTTTTGTAACTGCCAGTTTACAATTCGGATTTCAGGTTTGTTACATTTTGGTTTATGTTTCAGGTCTTTTGCAATTTGGTTTCCATTTCATTCCTTTAAATTGTGTTTTTGTAATTGTCAGTTTACATTTTGGATTTCAGTTTTGTTACATTTTGGTTTCTGTTTCAGGTCTTATGCTGCCTTTTGGATTTAAGAGTTATAATGAAAACTGTTCCCCTTTAGGTTGCTTGACTGGCCAGGAAAACCTCCAAGTGTGTGTGTGTGTGTGTGTGTGTGTGTGTTCAGTGTTTGTCCTGTCCTTTGTGGTGCCTGTTTTTGTGTTTTTGTTCTTAAGTGATCACTTCTAAAACTTGGACAGGCACTATCATTTGTGATTTTTGTTGGCTCTACTCTTGGTCCTTAATAACTTTAAAGATTTTTTTAGATTGAGCTCAGATCATCAACTTGGAATTCCTCCCTTCTCCATGGCTCTTAAAGCGAAACTGAAACTCGAGATGTGCCCTGATTTTTCCCCGCCGAGGAGCCACTCCTGATTCTTCCTGCTGAGGAGAAAAAACCCCTGTCACCACCCTGCAGGCCCTTGGCCCAGATATCTTCGTCCCCAGAGCCCGAGCCACCCTTTCACCTGCCGAGCCCCATCTGGACTGGGAGCTGTCAGTGTTCGGAATCACCTGTATCCTCTTCTGCATCCCCTGCCCTTCTCCCTTCCAGCGAGATCCCTCTGCCCCAGTGACTGCCAGCAGATTTTGCAGGTTTTGTTTACAGCAGAAAAAAGAAAATGCATCTGCACCTTGGCCTGAAAAGCAGTGCGCAATCCTGGTGGAAATGCATCTGCTGATCCTGAACTCCAGGACTATGCTTCCCCTTGTCCCATCCTGACTGGAACCCCAATATGGCCGGAGGTAAGGAGGTTCTTGATCGGTATTGCCAGCTGTTTTGAAAAGCCCTTAAGGGCACTGCCAGGAAACCCACCAATTTGTCCAAGGTCTCAGAGGTAAGGCAATTGGCTAATGAATCCCCCTGGGGTTTCCTGGAAAGATTACAAGAGGCTTATCGAATTTATACACCCATAGACCTGGTACCACCTCAAAATGCATGGGCAATTAATATTGCCTTTGTGACCCAGTCAGCCCCAGATACTAAGTGAAAAGTACAGAAACTTGAATGATGTGAGGGAATTCCCCTTAGTCAGTTGTTAGAAATTGCTCAAAAGTTGTTTGATAACCTGGTAACCGAGAAGACTCAAAAGACCAAAACTTGACTAAAGTAATTGAAAGTCCTGGCTGATAAAGTCACTAAGTCCAACAAAAAGCTGCCTCTCCCACCTCTAGATAAATGGGACATTGGTGAAAAGATTGTCTTAAGCTCAAGGCTAAATTAGAGAAAAATGCAAAGACTCTGCTGTGCCATGATTGAGGAAGTCAGGGCTCTTATGTATGCTCCCCCAGCCAAGGCTACAAGAATTTCTGTGGGCTGTGGGATACTGCAGACTTTGGATTATCAACTTTGCTGAGATAGCCCAGCCTCTCTGTGACTCCTTGAGGGGGACCACCCAAGGTCCTCTGGAATGGACAGATTCTCGAGACCAAGCTTTAAGTGACCAAGACTAGCCCTAACTGAGGCTCCTGCCCTGGCTTTTCCTGACTTCCAAAAGCCTTTTTCCCTCTATGTGGATGAGAAGCGAGAAATAGCAAAGGGAATTTTGACTCAGAGCTTGGGGCCATGGCAGAGGCCTACTGCCTATCTCTCCAAGAGACTATAGACAATGTGGCAGCTGGATGGCCACTTTGTTTGTGAGTGATTGCCTCAGTGGCCTCTTGGTAAAAGAGGCCCAAAAACTGACTTTTGGACAAAAACTCCTGATTGTCTCCTTGCACTCCTTGGAGACCCTCATTAGAGCCCCACCCCATCGATGGCTGTTTAACTCCCGAGTAATGCATTACCAAGCTCTGCTCCTGGATCCAGCAATTATCAGTTTTAAAGAAACTGCTGCTTTAAACCCTGCTACTCTGCTGCCTGATGATGACCCATCTTCACCCCTCCACGACTGCGTTGAGGTTATTGACCACCTCATGGGGCTCGGACCTGATCTGACAGATCAGCCCCTTCCCCGGGGTTCCATCATACTTTTCTGATGTGAGCAGCTTCGTTCATTGTCCATCAAGGTAAGTGGGCAGTGGGACGGTAACCACGGAAACCGAGTCTTATGGGAACAGGACTTACAGCCAGGCACCTCTGCCCAAAGGGCAGAGTTCATTGCTCACTGAGGCCCTCAAGTCGCCTGAGGGAAAAGCTGACAGTAGATATACCTTTGTAATTATGTTCATGGGGCTATTTACTAGGAGAAAGAGGCCTATTGACCTCTGGGGGTCAGAAGATCAAAAATGCACCCCAGATTTTGGATTTACTGGCCGCTCTCTGGATGTCAAATCGAGTAGCCATCATCCATTGTAAAGCCCATCAGGTGGGAGATGATCCTGTTATACATGCTACAGCCCAGAAGGTGGCCCTAAAATCAGTGGGGACCAAGCCAACCTCAAAGCTACTATTAGTTGCCCCCACTTTGTCAGAACCTGTTTTCACTCTAAAGGACTTGCACTTGGCTGCTTACCTCCAGGCAAAGCCTATTATTCCTGGATGCTGGTACTAGCTGCCTGACAAACAGGTCCTACTCCCTGAGGCATTGGGACATGAGCTGGTTTATCAGGCCCATGGATTTACCCATTTGGGAGGAACGAAACTGGCCGAACTTTTCCGGGATCATTTCTTCATTCCCCACCAGACCAAGCTTGCGCAGTCTGAGAGCCTCAGGTGTCCCCAATGTCAACTGGTGAACCCAAAGTGACTTAAGCCATCAGAGACTGCTCAGTACTGTGGAACCATGCCTGGAGAACATTGGGAGATTGATTTTACTGAGATGGGAAAACCTGGACTTCAGGGATATAAGTATCTCCTAATAATGGTTGACACCTTCACTAAATGGGTTGAAGCTTTTCCTACCAAATCAGAGTTAGCCTTAATAGTATTTAAAAACTTCTATATGAGATTATTCCCAGATCTGGCCTCCTCTTACCATGGGGTCCGACAATGGCCCAGTTTTTATAGCTCTGCTAACTCAAAAATTAACCCAAGCCTTACAGATTGATTGGAAACTTCACTGTGCTTACCGGCTTCAAAGTTCAGGACAAGTAGAAAGGATAAATCAGACTTTAGAAATGGTAATAACTAAGATGGCCTCAAAAGCTGGCGAAAACCGGGTGAGTCTCCTTCCTTTTGCCCTTTTCTGTGTGTGCTGCACCCCCTATACAGCTGGCATTTCACCATTTGAAGCCCTATATGGGAGGCCCCCACTCCTCATTCCCAAAATTTCTGAGGAAAAACTAGTGGCTTTAGCTAACCAAGACCTTATTAAGTCCCTCCAGACTCTCCAACCTGTCCTGACCTTGATTCACCGGTTGTTCAAGCAGCAATATCCTCCACCTGCCATCTCTTCTGAGGACGATTGCCCCGTGGCGGAACCTGGGACTCAAGTCCTTGTTAAGAGACACCACTGAGAGTCCCTCGAGCCTCGCTGGGAAGCCCCCTGTACCGTGGTCCTCAGTACTCCAACAGCTATCAAGGTTGCAGGGAAAACTGCTTGGATTCATCATTCTCATTTCAAGCCCATTCCGGCCTCTGAAGATGACCAACCTACAGATAAGTGGACTGTTGTTCCCTCTAAAGACCCTTTAAAACTTAAAATTGCCAAATGTTTTTTAATAGTTTTGTTAATATGGGCCCTCCAGTTTCTTAACTTTAGCACTCCAAATCTCACCATTGACTGTTGGCTCTGCCTCCCATCCCATCTGCCTTTCTACCTTGGCATCCCTGTGCTGGATATAATGGCAGTTCAGCTTTCCAACTCCTCTGCAGATGACCCTACCTGCTGGTGGGGTGCTAGACCCTTACTCACCCTTGATAATGTCCAGGGAAAGACAGGAACATGTGTTTATTCGGTTTCTTACCCCTTGTGGTCTTCTCCTTATGCTTCACTCTGTAATCTCTCCCTTTCCATCCCAATTTTTAATTTCTCCTATCCGGCTAATCAGCATCTTGTTGCTCCTAATGGAACTTGGTTCGCCTGTACTTCTGGTATAACCCCCTGCTCTATGCATCATTTATTCACTCAACAACCTGAGCTCTGCAGACTGGTCCATATCCTTCCCCAGGTGTACTGGTATTCTGGAGACAATGGGAGAAATCACATCTTTCCCAATTATGATTTTGAGGGCACTGTCCGACTTAAAAGAAATCCTATACTAGTGCCTATGCTGTTCGGAATAGGGATGGCTGGTTCAGTAGGATTAGGGTGTCTAGCTTGGTGGTTGGGGATCAAAACTATAGGCATCTAAGTGCACTCATTGATCAGGATCTGGCTGTCCTCGGTGACTCTGTTTCAGAATTAGAAGATTCCTTAAATTCCCTAGCTGAGATGGATTTACAAAACCGTAGGGGACTAGACCTCCTATTTTTAAAGGAAGGGTGCTTCTGTTTGGCTTTGGGAGAGACCTGTTGCTTGTATGCCAACCATTCAGGAGTCATCAGACAAAATATGGTCAGACTCAAAAATCGACTGCAAGAGCGAGAGCAAGCCTGATTAGCCGAACAAAACTGGTTTGAACATTGGTTCTCCTTCTCCCCTTGGTTAACAACTTTAATCACAGCAGCCGCAGGACCTCTGTTAATCCTTCTCATTTGTGTAACCACTGGGCCTTGTATTATAAACAAAATTATAAGTTATGTCAAAGAGCGGTTCAAGCTATTAAATTAATGGTCTGGACAACTCAAGGCTATGAACAAATACCATTGTCTGAATCCCCAGAGTGAGCCAATGATTTGTCTCACTGACCTAAAATCAGTGGGGAATGTTGTACTCTAACCTGAGTGTCCTCATTCTGTTCTGTATGCGCCATTGCTATTGTCCTAGATTCCAACCTTTGTTCCTCCTAAAATTCCAGATGCCTGGTCAGACTCCCTAACCTGTGCAGCTGTGACCTCTGTACTGTGTAAATTTCCAAGAATTAGCCCACCACCAGGCTTTAAAGTTGTAGCCTTTGTACTTTATAAGATACCCGTAAATTAACCACAAGTTGTTACATTTCCTGTTATAGGCTCATCACCAATTGTAATTTCCTATAAATCCAGCTGCCTCTGTTAAGGTTTGTCCTAAAAAACCTAATAAGAGAACAAACAGAGCCCCTGCACCCTTACCCCTCCCCACTCATACTTTGCGGTTTTTTTCCTTTATAAACCCCTTACCAATGTAACCTAATTGCACAGTTCTGCAGATTCTTCTGCATCTGTGTCACTGGTGCCAGCTAAAATAAAAAGCGCTATTTTCAACCCCCTTTTGGACATCATCTAGTTTTGGGGGTACCACAGGATCATTAATTGCAAATTAATTAAAGGCTAAATGTGAAAGCCTGAGATCTTCCTTGGAAGCATTAAAGAGACTCACATATCCTAGAGAATGATAAGAGAGAGTAAAGTTGCAGGTTTTCCTGCCATGATTTGGAGCCCTCAGTAGGAAGGAGTAAAGCAGAGAGTGGCATTATCTGGGTCAACACACTTGAACATCTTGAGTCTTCAGATTCTTCTGGAAAAGTAATCTAGTCCTCCCTTATAAAGATGAATTCTCCCCTTTCAGGTAAGCATACAATGTTCTACTAAATAAAAAAGTAGATAATGACTGAGCTGGTTGATGTCAGGCAGTCTCTGTCATCTGCTAGTCCAGAACTTGTTCACTGTCTCCATGGGGGGTAGCCATGGCGGCAGGGATACAGCAGAATGAGCTTCTACTTAACCTCTGCTGATACAGATACTGCTGCTGGATGCTGCTCATAACAACCCTGAGCTCTGGTATAGCACATCCCTGAAGGTCACCAATATGCTACATGATGTCACATTAATACTATTGGAACCTGCTATGGTGTATTAGACAGCTTTCCTGTTGCTGGACACACTCCCTAACACTCACAATTTAAAGGAGGGAGGGTTTTACTTGGCTCATTTTTTTTTTTTAACTTGGCCCATATTTTAAGGAGATTCAGTTGATGGTTGGTTGGCAGAAACATCATGGCTGAAGGACATGGTAGGACAAAGTTGCTTAGTTTGTGGTGTTTAGGAAGGAGAGCAGGTGAATGGTGCCAGAGAGGAAGGGGTGATATAGACCTCAAGGTCACACCTTCACAACCCATACACACCCAGAAGTGTGCTCCACCAATCCCTCCGGGGCAGATTCCAAAGCCAATCGTGTCAACACTCAACCCTAATGACCATGTATGGGTTGAATGTTGGGGTCCTGCCAGTACCTCCCTGCCACCCAGAAATTCATGCTGAAATCCTAATCCTCAAGGTGTGTTATGGCTTGTATCTAGATTTTCCTTCAAAACCTCATTCGGTCATAGGTGGGGTTTTTCAGAGGTAGCTGGATCTAGGGTATGTGATGCTGGGATTGAGGATGTGATATCCTAAAGGGTAGAAGCCTGGATAAGATATAAGGGACAGAAAAGTCTTTTGTCACTTCCTGCTTGCTTCCTTGCTGCCTTCTACCTGTTGTGAACTGTTTCTCTTCTAGGATGATTCTCTGCCATGCCATTCTGCCTTGGAGCCATCCAACTATGAACTAAAACATCTACAGACTGTGAGCCAAATAAACCTTTCCTCTTTTAAGTGTCAGGTAGTTTGTCTCAACAATGAGAAAAGTAACTAAGACAAAGTGATAGTATTAGGAGATAGGGACTTCAGGAGGGTATTAGGTCATGAAGGTAGAGAGCTCATGAATGAGATTAGTACTTTTATAAAAGAGGTCCCAATCTCGATGCTTGGGAGGCTGAGGTAGGAAGACTGCTGTGAGTTCAAGGCCAGACTGAACTGCAGATCAAAAGCCTGTCTCAAAAAGACAAAAACAAAAACAAAAACACAAAAACAAAAACAAAAATGAAAGAACCAGAAAGCTTATTTGCTCCTTCTGTTTTGAGTGTATACAGTGATAAAAAGTGAGGAAGCAGGCCCTCACCAGACACTGAATCTTCTAGCATCTTGATCTTGAGTTTCCAGTCTCTAAAGCAGTAGTAATACACTTCCATTGTTTACAAATCCCCCAGTCTATGGTATTTTGTTATGGTAGCCCAAATGGACCAAGCTGAGGCCTTTTCAGAAACTTACCTTGACTGGAATTGTCACATATTCTGGGTATGGGTTTCACTTTGCTGTTTGCAGGGTTGCACGTAGGATCATTATCTGAGGGCTGCCACAATGTTTGACCACTGACATGGGAGCCTGAATGGCATTTCATCTCGCTGGAATCAAGGAACCACTTAATGGCATCAGAGGCATAGCAGTTCCCACATATTAATATCCACTGGTTCTGTCATACACCTTTCTACCCAGAGATGCTGATTAATTGATGATGGAACAGCTTGGATGAAACAGCTGTGGCAAAAGCTGTTGCATTACCAGCTTAAAGGGAATGCTCTGAGAGGAAGGGGCACCATTCCCCAGAATCAGTGTATGTTTTAAATCAACAAGTGCTGTATGTGTTGTATCTCCAATAAGTAGGTATAGTAGATAAAGTTGATTATAGCTGGATTGGAAAAGCTTTATCTTTGTCTGTATGGATGTTAGATGTCTGGTTTTTGACTCTTATCAAAGGTAAGAACAGTGGGACTTATGACACGCTGTTGGAAGTCTGAAACCCTCTTTACTGCTAGGGCCAATTTCTGTACTGTGGACAACCTGCCTAACTGGTTTGACCAGCATGACTGAGGGGTCCTAAGAACTCCACTGGGTACTTATTCATTAAACTTTCCCAAAACTAGCCTTGCTGGTACAAATCTTGGTGGTTTGACCTAGATGCAAAGTGCAGTTGTGTTCAAATAAGGGCCCTGGGGAGTTGGGCCTGAGCTATATCTCTAACCTCCGGTGCTTTGCTCCCTTCTGCTCTCTCCATCTTTTGCAGCAATGAATCATTTGCCTATAAATAGAAGCCTTAAGCGAGTTTGGTAAGTCCTTCCAAATATCTGAAATGGTGAAATCTTTGCAGTAGAATTGGGTCTGAGAGCCCATGGATGAAAGAAAGAGTAGCTCAACTAACGTGGTCCACAGGAACTCACTGGGGAAGTAGTGATTACTAACTCTGCAAATCTGAGAATTAGAGATACTGACCCTAAAGAGGGAATTTCCCCCAGGGGAAAGCTGTGGCTGCCATCTGGTTACTTTGGGTTCATTATGCTAAAACCCCAACAGACAAGGAGAAAATTTACCATCCTGGAGCAATGACTCTGATCATCTGTCAGTAAAGAAGATATCTGGCACCTGTAAGACCCACTTGGTTTCTTGATATAACTCCCTGGCCCAACTTTGATGCTAAATGAACAAGTACAACAGGTACATCCTGAGAAGGGGATGAGGCCCCTCAGAGTTGAGGGTCTTAGGCCCCCCAGAGTTGAGGGTTTGAGTCACCCTACCTAGGTAAGCCACCTAGGCCAGAAGAGATAAAGGGGATCTAGAAGGGGTATAAAGCCCTTTCTCTTTTTCTTTTTTTATCAGGGATTGAACCCATGACCTCGCACTTGTCAGGCAGGTGCTAATGCCGCTGAGCTAAATCCCCAGCCCTAGAAGGGGTATAGAGGAGGATGAAGGGGAGGATTCTTTACGGCCTTTAGACCAGCTGCATGGAACCTTTTCACTAACCTTATTGTTATAAGTTCCTCCAATTCCTCTCCCCCTCTCCCTGCAAATGGCTTGATAAAAATCTTAGAGGCAGCTGCTCCCAGAACTCAAAGGAAGCATGTGGATTCAGTAGACTCAAGAATGGACTGTGAGTTTTGAAGTGTACCACTCAAATCTCATTCCTCTCCAGGGTCCAGACCCGAACCCCTTTTTTTCTGCCAGCTGTTAAGTATTAGTCTGTAGCTCTCAGCTGAGTTTTTTAGGCCTTAGCTTTGGTTAAATAGAACTACTCCAGAAGTAGCTAAAAAATAATGTCTGGTTGTTGTGGGATACAAAGACTGCCCTCTCACCTGAATTTTGAAGCAACCCTGAAGCATCTCCAGAACTGCCTTTAAGATTAGCTGAAGCCTTTGTTAGGATGGTATCAACTTCTCCGCTTCTCAGCTGTGCTTCCTCACATCCTGATAGGTATTGCTGTAGAGGCTATTCCCCCAAAGCTCTGTGCTCTCAACCCAGGTCTTAGAATTTGCTCTTCAGGGATCCCACTGTGTGACCTTCTGAATACATCTTTCTAAATCCTAGTCTTATCTCTGAGCATTTCTTTTTTTTTTTTTTGGTGCCGGGGATCGAACTCATGACCTCGAGCTTGCCAGGCAGGCGCTTAAGCCACTGAGCTAAATCCCCGGCCCCTCTGAGCATTTCTTAATTGCTCTCTTAACTTTTAGCCTGAAGTTGCCATGATTTACGCAATGTGTTCTAAAGAAACTTTTGGTGGAGTGCTATTGCAAATATTTCAGTTCAGTTCAATTCAATCCAATTCAACTCAACTGAACTCAACTCAATTCCTCTACTTTGCTTTGCTTAGCTCGGGTCTTTGTTTTGCTTTCCTTTTCTTCTGTTTTCTTTTCCCTTCTTCCCTTCCCTTTCCTTTTCCTTCCTTCCTCTTCTCTTTTTTTCTTCTCCTTTGTCTCCTCCTCTCCATCCCTCCTCTCTTCCCCTTCCAATCCCTTTCCTCTCTCCCTCTTTTTTTCCTCTCCCTCTCCTGCTCTTTCTATCACTAGAGATTGAACCTACTGCTGAGCTACATCCTCAGCTCTTTATACTTTTTATTTGGAGACAGGATCTTGCTAAGTTGCCTAGGTGGGGCTCAAACATAGAATCTTCCTGCTTCAACCTTCCAGAGTGCTAGGATTACAGGTATGTGTCACCACAGCAAGCTTGAATTTCATTCTTAAAATGCAGTTGAAAACCAAGTGTGGTGGCACATGCCTAAAGTCCCAGTACTTGGGAAGCTGAGGCAGGAGGATTGCCTCAAGGTCAAGGCCAGCCTGGGATACATAATGAGTTCAAAGGCAGTCTGAACTACATAGTAAGACTTTGTCTCAAAAAAACCAAAACAGGATGGCGGGTACTGGGGGGATCAAACAAGCAACCTTCCCAGTAAGCCGTGCAAGCTGTGGGTGCACCAGGGAGAGAACAAGTCAGCATCTCCTGAGAATCAGCCATGCTGGAACTTGGGGGACCAACCAAGAAAGCAGTGATCCAGCCTTCCTGGTAAGCAGCGTGAGCCCCAGGTGCACCAGGGAGAGGCAAAGTCAGTGTCTCCTGTAAGTCTACCGGTGTGGAGCGAGCTGAGAATCAAATACCCTGACCCTTAGCAACTGGATGGTTTTGAGGTCAGTAGGGGTTGATAGCAACTAAGGCACATAAAGCAACTAAATGCTTGCATTGTTTGGTTGATTATGCTGACCTGGGGCCAGAGGTCTAATCATCTCTTGGGAGGATGATGTATGCAAATATAGGGGGTTTCGGCTATCTTGTCTTTATAGGCCAATATTGTTCTCACTGTTTTGCTTTATTCTGATTAATTGTTTTGCTTTATTCAATATTCTATTTTGATTGGTTTTGTAGCTTGGTTTGACTTTGCTATTCCTGATTGAATGGACAATGATTGTGAAGATAACAAGATATGTTATGGTAGCTATTATTGTTATCCTGGTATCCTGCTCTGAAGTTCTGTACCAGTTTCACTGCATTTCTTGATTGGCTTTGTTCTGTCTTGTTTTGTTGTATTTTGCTATCTTGTCCATTCAGTTGTTTTTTTTTAAATCGATACTGCCATCTAACTCATGACCGTGAGCTTGCAAGGCAGGCACTTATGCTGCTGAGCTAAATCCCCAGCCCAATTTTGCTATCTTGAAAAACAAACAATAACAAAACCAAAACCAACAACAACAACAAAACAAACAAAAAAACCCAAAACCAAAACCAACCAACCCCTCCCCCAAAAACTAACCCAAATCCAAAAAACAAAATACCATATAAGTTTAACAATTCACAAAGCAATAAAACCAATAATGCAAACTACCAAAACACATGAATGTAGAAGTGCAAATGTGTTATATCTTAACTTTGATGTATCTTTAACAATGTACTCATTTGTGGTACCAGGTTGTATAATTTTTGGACAGAACCCAAAAGAAAGTTTCATTTTACTCTTATGCATATGTTTCAATTTTTCAAGCTTATTTTTAATATGTAATATATGTATGTGGTACAGCATTCAAAAGACATGAAGGAGTATATATGTATATATGTGTATATTATTTATATATAGACATACAGATGTACAAGCACAACACTTTTCTTCCTATACGTAGCTTACTATGTCTTCAATATTTTTCTTAATGGAACAGATCTCTCCCCCCTTCCTGCCCCTTTTCGCTACTGAGGATTAAACCCAAGGCTTTTGCACTGAGCTGTATTCTCTGCCCTTCTTTTGTTTTTTGCTCAGGCTGTGTTCAAACTTGCAGTCCTCTGGCTTCAGCCTCCCAGAGTGTTGGGATTACAGACCTGTACCACCACACCCATCTTGGAACATGTTTTAAACCTGTCAATTTATTTACAACCTGCTGCTTTGCCTTGGTCTCTTACATAATAAATACATAGCTTTTAAACAAAAGGATCCAAATCTGTGTTTTAATAGCATGGGTTGACTGAAGTTAATAGCTTTTGGTAAGGCACTGAAGAGGGAAATGAGCTTAGGAGAAAAAAAAAAAAAAGCCAAAGCTTGTTCACAAATAGCTGAAAAGGAAGGGAATCCAGGAACTATATTGAAAGACACTACTCTTTCTCCCTTTCAAGTAGTAAAAGCTAGAAGGAGAAATTATTTGATCTGCAAAGGTTAATTCAGCCTTAGGACAAAGACTAAATCCATCACACTAAACAAAATTGGCCCTGGAAAAGTTCTAGGGGCAAGGTCCTGTCAAAGCCTGATAGATCAAAGGACTTGTAATTAAGTTGAGAAAGAAATTCATGTCTTGAAAAGAATTGTTTGTGTGATTTTTGGCCACGCCATTTACTGGAGTCCTAAAAACATGAACACATTGTTGGAGTGAGATTTATTGCCAGAAGTGCCAAAAGCTTGTATCGAAAGATGCAGGAACTGCTTAGGATATAAAAAATCTTTAGTCCCCTAGATTTCCATAAGCAGAAGCAGGCTGGGAAATGTGCCCATCTGCCAGGAAGAGCAAATTCTCCACTACCTTCTTCAAATGTGCTCTAGAAGAGAACAGACAAGGAAAGATCTCTTACAAAGTGTAAGTAGGTCCCACAGAGCAGAGTGGGCCAGGAGAAATGGAGTTTGAGGATAAGTTCAGGGTTTCCCCCAAACTGCAGGCAGGATTGAGGAGGAGAAAAGTCTGGGCCCTTGGGGTAGTGGAGACCCAGCTTTCTTGGCAGCTTCCTTAGGGGCAGAAGATCCCAGAGAGCATACTTGGTGTTTCCATCGTGGGAGACCACAGGGCCAGGTGGGTCCTTAATTCCCTACATGCCCATGGTGATGATATCTGAGGTGATCCTTGTGCAGATAAAGTGATTAGAGTTAGAGAACTAGGGTGGTTGAGGTTCAATTTTCATTTCTTGGGAGAGAGATCAAATAGATTTGTCCCAAGTAGAATCAAGAAGATTGTATGTGTCAATTTACCCACTGACCATTTAACCAGATATTACACAGAATTATATATATAATCTTATCTTTAAATTGTGCCAGTAATATGAACAGAATTTTTGTTATATGATCTCTCTCTCTTTTTTTTTTTTTTGTACCAGAGATCAAACTCATGACCTTGCACTTGCCAGGCAGGCGCTTATGCCACTCAGCTAAATCCCCAGCCCTACATGATCTCTCTTAAACAATGAACAATTGGCATTCTGGAGGCTAAGGCAAGGAAGGTTGTGACTTTGAAGTCAGAAAGTTCCAGGCCAGCCTGGACTAACTACATAGTGAGATGGTTGGTCTCAAAAACAAACACAACACATGTGCACACACACACACACACACACACACACACACACACAAAACTGGATAAAAGTCTGAGTAAAATAACATAATTACACTAATAACCTCACATTTAGATTGCAATTTTTTCCTATTTCAACAAGATTATATGTTATTTATTATTAATATATATTTGTGATATTAAATCATGATCATTTAATACATACACATATCACATCTTGCTCCTCTTTACTCTGCCTTCTATCCTCTTTCCTTCCCATTTCCTCCTCCCCCAGAGCCCTTCTCAGTCCCACAAAATCTATCTCCCTGTTCTTACATCTTTTATGATTAGTATTTTTATTAGTCCATGTTTGCAGTAGGTAAGGTTTTCATTCCTTATGTGGCTGTGGAGCATGCACACCCTAGCTCCCTTTTTCAATTCTCTTCCCCACCTCTCCTTTCTCCCTCCATTTCTTGATCCTTTTCTCATTTAAGAACAAACTATCTCCCTACTTCTTGTTATCTAACCTTTTTTTCAGTTTTTATTTGTAATTTGGGCTATATACATTTTGGACTTATTTATAATTTGGGTTTTATACCTATAATTTGGTTTTAATTTACAATTTTGTGTATAAAAGAAACCATGCAATGTTTAAGCTTGCATGTCTGATGTATTTCACTTAACATTATGCTCTCAAGATGCATCCATTTTCCTACAGATGACTCAAGTTTATCTTTCCTTATGGCAGAATAGTACTCTATTGTGTGTAAATACTACATTTAAAAAAATTATTCTTCTGTTGATATAGGCACTTCCAAGATTTAGCTATTATGAGTTGTGCTGCTATAAACAGGGGTACGCATGCATCACTGTGATATGCTGTCTCTAACTCTTTCAGGAAGATACCTAGAAAGGGAATAGCTAGGTGAAATGGAATTTCTAGTTTTAGATTTTTGAGATTCTCCATTCTGCTTTCCATAATGAATGCACTAGTTTACAGTCCCATTAACAATATGTAGAAGTGTCTCTTTTCCCCCACAGCCTCTCTAGCATTTGTAATTCTTGATGATAGCCATTCTTTCTGGACTAAGAAGAAAGCTCAATGTTGTTTTACTGTGCATTTCTTTAATGGTCAGCACTATTGAAATTTCTTCAGGTATTTACTGGCCACTTGTACTTATATCTAGAATGTATGAAGAACTTAAAACAGTCAGCCCCCCCCAAATGAAAGACACAAATGTAAGTTGCAATTCTAATCCTTCATTTTATCAAGTTTCAGTGATACCACAATTAATTAGAGGAATATTAGAGCAAAACAACACAAAACAAAAACTAAAAGCCTTGCCTTTTCCTCAGAGGACTGAGGAAAGTTAAAAGGAAGAGAAAATACATGAACAAATATGGTCAGCCTAAAATAGAATTAATATGACTGCATATCTAAAATTATTGACTCAGACTGCTTTTTTTGATGAAGAACTCCAATAATTATTGGTATTTGGCAACAGGAATTGCAGATTGCTTTGTTTGAGGTTAATATTTAATTTTAATTTTCCTTAGAAATGACTTCTAAACAGAGCATCTATTTGTATGTTCTTGAGGGTATTGTATTGCTCATCTCTTTTATTAAAACTATTTTTGGGGAAAGCTGGAATTGTTCTTATTTATTTTTATTTCATTGTGTGGTGAATTTGATTGTGCTAGACTCTGTAATTTCATTGCTTTATTATAATAGCAATATTAATAAGCAAATTTTTCACAGTGGAAGCCTAAATAAAAAAATCAGGAAACTACAGGTCATGGAAATGTAGCAAAATCCAGGAACTTGAGAACAATTATTCATTGATTTAGTCATTAGTTTTATAACCAAGTTCCAATGGCTAGTTTTAATTTCTTGTCAATATGGATTCCAGATTTTATCATGGTGAAACTGATTTACATTTTAAAAAAGATTCAACTAATCTTGGCTACTTGAATTAATAAACATACTTTTTTACTTTCTAGTTCATTCACTGAGTCATAACTGAGAATGTTTTTGTGTTCATTTCCCATTTGTTCTACCCACCAGGTTCCTGGGTTTCCAGCAAGTTATGTTAATTGTACCTCATGTGCCTCTCCCACCTTTGGCATTTATGAGGTCTATCTTATCACCTCTCAAAGCTGTCTGGGTCATAACTTCTGATCTCAAAGCTTACAGGTCATAATTTCTGATCTACAGGTTTTATTTTGGTTCCTAGGGAATGGGAGTTTGTCACTCTAGATGTCACAAGACACCAAGAAATAATACTTGCTTATAGTATATGTTCTATTTAATTTTTAAAATAAATAATAAATTCATGTGGCTTAGGAGCCAGAAGATTTGTGCTGAGTGTTGTGGCATGTGCCTGTAATCCTGGGAAGCTGAGGCAGGAGGATCATGACTTTGAGCTCAGTCTGGGAAACTAAGTGACTTAGCAGGGTCCTGTCACAAAATAAAAAATAAAAATAAAAGATCTGAGTATGTAGTTCAATCCCCAACATTGAACAACAAAAAAAGATATATAGTAAATGTCTTCTTCCCATCCCCCTCCTCCAGAGTCCCCATTTATTTTCATTTAGGGTTTTATGCATGTGCAAGTGCTATACAGATCAGCTGAGAGGTTTCCAATTTTTTGCATTCAAATTTCTTATAATTCTATATATGTTTATGACTATATCTTGGTGGTGCTGGAGATTGAACCCAGGGCCTTGTACATTCTGGGTGAGTGCTCCACCACTGAGCTACACCCCCAATCCTTTTCTTAAATTTTATTTTGAGACCTGGTTCTGCTAGGTAACCAAGCTGCCTAGGCTGGCCTCAACTTGCAATCTTCCTGTTTCAGCCTTCCAGCTTTCTGATATTACAGATGTATACCACCACACTCAACAAAAAAGTCTGGTTTTTAAAAGAACAGTTTAGAATCACAGCAAGATTGTGCACAAGGCACAGAGATTTTTCAAGTAATATACCCTCTGCTCCCCCACATATACGGCTTCCCCTACTATCAAAATTCTGTGCCAAAGTGGCATGGTTGATGGACCTACACTGGTTCATTATTGTCATCTAAAGTCCATTGCTTATTCTTTGTGCTGTACATTCTGTGGCTTTAGACAAATGCATAATAATGTATGTTCATCACTACAGTATCATACAGAGTACCTTTACAGTATCATACAGAGTATTTTTCTGTGTTCTTATTTATCCTCTGGCAGTTACAATTCTTTTAATACCCATTGTGTTTTAGTTACTTTTCTTGTACTCAATATCCAAGGTTAAAGGATGAAAGCTTTATTTAGCTTACAGTTTGTAGAGGTTTTAACCCACAGTTGGCTCCAAGGCAGGGTGGCACATGGCAGCAAAAGACAGGATAAGCAACAAGAGAGTGAGACAAGCCTCTTTCTGTCCCTTATATTGTATCCAGTGTACCGAGATTAGGGTGTTGCCAATCCAGTCAGTGGACCGATCCAGCAATCACCCACCAGCACCCTTAATCCCAGCACTGTACTAGAATCAATCAAAAAAGCCCTGTGACTGTATGAGGCTTTGGGGAGACATATAGACACAAACCATAACACATAGGTTTTTCTTTGTTCAGAGTTTCATATCACTGGAATCACATAGTATGTAGCCCACCCCCTTTTTTTTTTGGTACTGGGAATCAAACTTACAACCTCGCACTTGCCAGGCAGGCACTCTGCTGCTGAGCTACTTCCTTTCGAGACTGGCTTGTTTCACTTAGTAATACATATTTAAGATTCCTCTGTGTCTTTTCATAGCCCAATAGATGACTTCTTTTTAGCATTGAATAATGTTCAATTGTCTGAATATATTGCAGTTTATCCACTCACCTATTGAAGGACCTCTTGTTGCTTCCAAGATTTGAAAATTATGAGTAAAGCTACTATACAAGTTGATTCTCAGGTTTTTGTGCAGTTGTGAATTTTCAGTCATTTGGGGGAGATATCAAGAAGCTTGTTGTGAGAGCATGTTTTTTTGTTTTGTTTTGTTTTGTTTTTTTGGTACTGGGGATCGAACTCACAACCTAGAGCTTGCCAGGCAGGTGCTTATGCTGCTGAGCTAAATCCTCAGCCCCTGTATGTAGTTTTTTTTGTGGGGGGGGCACAATTTATTTCTCAGTTGGTGATATTTTAAAATTTTCTCCTTCATTCTTTTTCTAACTCTTCAGGGGCTAATTTTCTTTCTTTCTTTTCTTTTTTTTTGGTACAAGGGGTCAAAATTATGATCTTGCACTTGCCAGGCAAGCGCTTACGCCACTGAGCTAAATCCCCAGCCCTTTCAGGAGTAATTTTCAAGATCTCAGCTGCTTGTAGACCATCCCCACATGGTTGTTTCTTTGACTGGTAAAATTCAGTGTATTGTTTCATTTCTGACCACTAAAAGTATGGAAATATCAGTTCTTCATTTTCAGTCATACATAATAGCACTGCTGTCTAACTCTTCACATCCAAAATCTGAAAAGGTTCTGTGGAAGTTGTCAGAAAATAGGGTCACTTGTGTTAACTCTAACAAAAGTGAAGCTGGGAGGTTTTAAAGGAAGTGTTCTCATGCACAACTGTTTGATGCTAAGTATCACAAAATACACTGCTAGAGTCTCCCAAAGGCCACCTCAGCTTTCCAGAGGAAACGCTTCTATGAAGACATCTGGCCAATAACTGTTCAGCGTTGAACTGGCACCAGCCTTGTTGTTAGTCATTGTAGCCAAGGATTATTATTTCAAAACATCTTGTGTAATCTTTTTCATTTTTGCCTTTGAAAACTTCTCCTTAACTCGACCTCTTTGAATATGCACATAGTTCACTATGGCATATGTGTTCCTATTGTAATGCTTTATTTGTCCCAAATAAGTATCATTATTTGGAGAATCTGTCTCTATTATTTAGGTTGACACTTCTTAGATGCTTTATGCTTCCTTGGAGCTCCACATGGATGAAAAATGATTTGACTTCCAGTCTGCCCCTTGTTTGCATTGCTGTAAATACTGCCTTAAATCAGCTCTCATCAGTCATTTCCTGCATGGATACAATAGCCTCCTGATTGTTTTCCCTACTTCCTTTCTCTTCTTTTCTCTCTGGTCTGGCCACACCAGTGACTGGGTAATCACTTTTATAAAGCAGCCCTTGACAAAGGGTATTATTTCTCAGCAGTTCTCCTAGACTTGAGAAAAAATCTGTAGTCAAGAGTGTGTTGTGCAAGCCCCTTCCGGACTGAGGGTTCTTCTGATCTCACTCCTTACTGTTGGGGACCCCTGCAGGGAGTCCCCAATTTCTTGCAAGGTGTTATGGCACACAGCACAAAGAAAGAGCAAGAGACAAGTGGCAAAACAACAGGGATCTAGGGTGGCCAGTGTTCATGGGGAAAAAAGGGCCACGAAGCAGGGAGAGAGACTAGGTCAATACAAGGTTATGTATGACCAGGTGAGTCACTGCTTCACAGAGATACAGCCAGTGGATAATCACATGTGATATCTCCTGAGAGGCAGTAGAGATCCAAACCACACCTCAGAACAGACCACTTGACCAATTCAGGAAGTTTAGGAGGGAGGGTAAGAAATTTGTCAAGTTGTTTCTTATTTCCTGCTTCTCATTGGCCTGAGATCATCTGTTGCAGGAAAATTCCCAAGCCATACCACACCGAAAGGAAGACTCTTCGCACCAAAGAGATAAGAAGGCAGTGTTTAATCTTTACACCAGCGGATGATTGGCTCTTCACACCAGTGGACCATTGCAGGATAATTCCTCAAAGGCAACAGCATTGAATTAACAAAAGAGCTTAGTTTATATAGAGTTTAGCAGTAGGAGGTACAAAGCAGGTAAATCTTACATAATTGGTTATACTCATTGAGTCATATATTGACAGGCAGGCTAGTCTTGAACAGATTTGCTGAAACAAAGGAATTGTTTATCATAATATAGAAACACTCCAGAAACAAGGGGAGGAGGCCCTTCCAGAGTGAGCATAGTTCACGGCATTACCATGATATAGGAACTTTCTGGGGAGGGGCCCTTGAATTAGCCCAGGTAAGGTATAGACCATTACTCTGACTCAGTGCCTATCAGAGGTATGCAGCTGGGCTATTGACATCGTTAAGGTCAACTGAATGCAGCAGAAACAGCAGAACAAAAACTTGGTCAGAGACTTCTAACTGATCATGAAATAATCATGTGTTTTTATATTAATGTAAAAACTATTGTAATTAATAAATTACATTTACATACAAATGAGTTTTTACATTAATGTAATTAATAAATTACATTTACATATAAATGTCTTTTTACATTATAGTTGTGCTCCAACACATCCAGTTGTTTTTAATCTTCCTGACTTGGCCCCTCTGGTCAGCTGTTTGGGAAGTCGACAGCTGTCTGGCCAGGTGGGATGGGGGGATGGAGCTGTTTGGCTCCTTCTGGGTCCTGGATGATGGGAGCCATGTAGGAGGCTGGTACTGTGAGGAGAAGAAGCACCATTCACGCTGCTGGGCCCTTTGGGGAGCAGGGGGGGGCGGTGCCACAGACTTGACATTGCACATAGAACGGATCCGATTAATCCTGCTTTCCTCATGTTGCTGGTGAAGAAACATATTAGAGAAACAAAGTAAATTGTCCAGAGTTTCACAGTTATGATGGTTGAGCTGAAGGCATTTAAGGATATTTTTCTTTATATGTTTTCTGATGCTTTGCACTGAATAATTTATACTTGTGAAGTTTCTGTCATTTCTTTTTCTTCCTCTCCTTTAAACACTGATGATTTTTGATTGAGGCAGTCAATTACCCGCTGAGCCTGATCTGTCCAAGTGAGCAAGGCAGGATGGTTTAGTGGCATCTAATCACACAGGACAGGATTTGGAGGGTGAGTAAATTGCTTGGTGTGATGTTCCATTCTAATACTTATTTGTACCTCTGGTCCCTGAGGCCTCTGCAAGACAGCTTAAAGGGAGGTGGGGAGAAGTTGGGTTCTGGGTAAAGGTCAGGGGTAGAGTGATTGCCAACCATGTGGGAAGCCCCATATTTGATCCCTGAACTATAAAATAAAGGACACAAACAAACAAAATAAAGTAAGTGTGTTTCTTCTGGATTTTAGGTTACCTTTGCTCAGGGTCCTTGGAAAACAGCCACGTTTAGGGAATGATTAAGCCCAGAGAATCTAAATTCTTGACTTCCTACTGGCTTATTTGAATGGTAATTGCCTAATCTATAAGTCCTCAGGTAGTTAAAAGTTCATTTGAAACAACAGGGATGCTGTTGAACTATATTGATTGACTTTTGGATATAATTGCCTTTTACAGGTGGAAGGGAGGCCCTATCAGAAGAAAGTTAGAGGCTAGACAAAGCTCAGGTAAACTCTATTCAAACTGATGGTGAGAGTCCATTAATCAATAGCTGAGCAACACCCTAGCCCTTAGAACTGGTTATCTTTGTGACTGCCTTATACTCACAACAGATCTGCTTGGGGATATGAATAAAAGGAAAGGGGACATCTAGGGCAGCTGTGTCCTCCTCCATAGACAAATTCAATGGGTATGGAAATTCCAAGAGGTGGCAGCTGTGAAATAAGTGCTGGAAAAATCCACAATAGTGGTATCTGTGACTGAGAAAGAAAGGTGGTGAGGGGAGCCGGCCAGCTTAATGGGGTAAACAGTGGTCTGCTTTATGCAGGGCTTCTTGATGGCAGTGTCTTCATCCCCTCCCCCTATTTTTTTTTCCTCAAAAGTTGTCAGTATGAAATGCAATTGCCTTGGGCCATGTCTACTTGTAAGCCCAGGAGTGTCGGAACATTTCCCTACCCTATTACAGGTTTTTCTTATTTATTCCTGCCCACTTCCATAAAGAAAGACCATATACTACTAAGGAATAAAATATTAAGAAGCCAGTCTTTGCTGCTGGCTCTGTGCATGTGCACAAGGAATTATTTGCAAGACGGCTGTTAGCATGCCAGTGGGGGACCCTGAAAGTGTCTACTCCTAACATGGTGACTTAGGGAGGCTGCCAGAGTGTGAGGCTTCCCAGCATAAAATGCAATTCTACTGTCCTTGGGCAGTTATCTGCCCGTCTTGTCCCTTTTCATTTTGCTTGAGTCTGTTCTGAGGCCTCACCCAGCATTTTCATACTGAAATCCTCAAATGATAACACAACACATCTTGCCTGCCTAGTCTATCGCAATGCCTGACACTGGAAAGCAACCACAGGCATCCAGCGAAACTTCCATGTATTTTAGAAACTGAACTTGAAGCCAGGCTTAGAGTTTCCTCTTGCAACAGGGTCTGGTTGAGTTACATAGAAACTTTTAAAGCAATTTGAGAGTACTTTTATGTCTGTTGAATCTAATAAAAAACTTGGACTTGTATTTCCTGTCTCATTTTTCATTTCCTTTTGCTATTGACTTATTTTTAGTGTATTTCATTAAAGTGTAGCAAGACTGCAAACAATATAAACTTTGGAAAAAAAGTGATAAAAAGAAACAACTGGTCCATCGGTGTTTTGACAGGCTGTGTTCTAAGTGATGCTGTCTCTTCACATACTGACGGGCCTGTTACACAGAGTTCTCTATTCCCAGATAAGGAATGGATCAAGGACTCTTCAGTGCCCAGTGCTCCACCTCAGCCTATTCAAGTCTCTTTCAGGAAACTGGATCACACGAAAAGGACTGCCACACTACCGGGGTCTCTTTGTCCTCTTCTTTCCTGTCCACAATCCCTTAGGCTGGGAAGAGGCAAATGCTTCTTGAACTTTCTTCCCACCTAACTGATATAGTCCACTGGGTCTAAGCCTTGACCTTTAACGGGAGCTAAAACTTTAGAGAATCTTTTTTCTCCCAACTCTGGCCATTTTCCAGCCTGTGGTAATGCTATGACATTTTCCTGAATGATAACTCCTGCTTTTTCATTTCTTCTTCCCAACGCAATCCATACTTTTATCTCCCCCAGGATACTTGAGGTTTATTAGAGAGAAAGTCATGTTTCTGAAAAGGTGAAGGATAAAATTGCATTTGAAGTTTGTAATTTTCAAATGTTATTTTTCCTTGTGCAGCTTTATGGGTAAGTTATGGCAACAGCATCACTTCTACCCCCATATAACCACAATTCACCCACATGGCACCCTAATAACAAAACTTATACAATATTATTATCTTTATTGGATTACTGGTAGAATAGTGAATGCAAGGCGGAAGACTGACTGCAACCCTCCAAGCCTCAGCCTAAATGTCACTTCCTCAGAAATGCTTTCCTTGAAGAGGAAGTATAGTTAACTTCTTTCATTCTGTTTATTTTATCCAAAATTTTATCACTACATATATATATGTGTATATATATATGGCTTGATAATAGTCTCACTATCCTTATGGAAGTTAGCTTGTTTATTTTCTAACTGTCCTTATCACAGTTAAAGTGTAAACTTTATTGACTGTGTGTCCTCTTAGGGGGTTGGTGAAGCACACTTCTGGGTGTGTCTGGGTGGGTCATGGAGGTGTGACCCTAGGGTCTATGTCCGGTTCTTTGCCTCTTCCTCTCTGGCACTGTTCCCCCTCTCTGCTTCCCCGTTACCAGGATCTAAGGAGCTTTACCATGCCCTTCTACCATGATGCTCCTTTCTTGGAGTCAGCTGACTATGGACTGAGTCCTCTGGAACTGCGAACCAAATGAAACCTGTCCTCCGCTAAGTTGTGGTATAAGCGATTGTGTCTCAGCACTGAGAAAGCTGACTAATACGGTGCTAACTGTAGAAATAGAAGGTTCATGAGGTCAGGAATCTTTTATTTTTATTTATAATTGTATCTGCAATTTTGAGCAAAGACACTGGCCTGTAGAGGGTGTTGTAAAATCTTTGTTGAGTAAGTAAAAAGGCATTAGGAGTTCCTTGTGGACTCTTCAGTGGCAGAGACATTACTCTTACCTTTGGCTTTTGGTATTTGGAAGGCCTAGATTCCTCAGGAAAGGGGGCTAATTTCCGTTTGACATGTTCAAATTTCACAAAAGAAGCTGATAGGCACTGGGGATTCCCTGTGACAACTGAGGAGGAGGACAAAGCAAGGGAAAAAAAAATCACCATTCTGGGTTCAAAAACACAATGGAATCCTGAGAGAAGATCAGACGGGAAAATGGTCATGACTCAGAGGTCCTCACTGTCTCTATTGTGTCAATAGCTTCATTTGAGGATGATTTTTCTGGTTCAGGAGATGTCTGGGCAAGTGATCAAGAGAAATGAACACTGGCAGTGGACATCATGCTGGTGCCCAGGTCTGGGGCTGCAAGGGAGGACCTAGTGAATAGCACATTCCAGGGTACACTGACCCAGGCAGGCTGCCACTTTATGGTTGCAGCTAACAATGACACCTGCTGTTTCTCTGGGGTATTTTGTGAGTCAGAGAGCACAGCTGCTGCACTTCAGGGCCCGTCTTTCACTGGTACAGCCAGAAACCTGGAAGAAGCCCTCATCTCATCCTCGTCTTTCTCTTCCACATTTGTCAATAGCCAGTTATATGAATTGCACTTCCCAAATGTATCTTGTCTGTAATTTGTTTTTCTCTTTTTCCATTGTTTAGTCAAACTGTCATTTTTTCCCCTAAGTGATTTGCAAGAGTCTCCTGTGAGTTTATTTCAGGTCAAATTTAATGGTTTCTATTTTACATTTCAGTCAGCATGATCTCAATCAAGTC
The DNA here is from genome assembly GCA_004027295.1 of Dolichotis patagonum. Lineage (NCBI taxonomy): Eukaryota > Metazoa > Chordata > Mammalia > Rodentia > Caviidae > Dolichotis > Dolichotis patagonum. Next base: position 35,550 of record PVJX010002902.1, read on the forward strand.
CCTCCTCAGGTTAAATTTCCTGTTCTCCCATTGCTCAAAGATCCCTCTTTTCCCCCAGCCTCATCTTATTTATTATACTTTCTTCTCTTTGCTAAATACTTAAAAATTTACATACTTTTTAGTCCTAGAACTTATAGCACTTTTAAAAAATAAAACCATAGGAGCTTTTGTGCCTGTTTAGAATAATATATATGTATATGGTAGAAAGTATATATCTCCTATTTTGAAGCCTAATCTCACTTCTATTTCAGAAAACTTTATTTGAAGGATTCCATAATATTTTTCATATAGTCATTGTCTAAGTTACTTTTTACTCATTGCTGAGACAAAATACCTGATGCCCAAAGTTGGGAAAGGAAAGGTTTATTTCTTACAGTTTTTAGAGGTTTCAGTCCATAGACAGTTGGCTCCAAGGCAGGGTGGCATGGAGGGGCCGCAGTTCATGGCGGCTGCAAACAGCAAGGCGGAAACCGGCAAGAGAGAGACACACCTTCTTCCTGCCATTATATCACATCCTGGTTCCACCCCCTAGGAGGGTGTAGCACTGAGACCACCAATCCAAGCACTAGACAATGAGCCAATCACAAATGCACAATGCAAATACATGAGGCCTGGGGGCCACAGACATAAACCATGACAGTCATATTGCCTGCAAATAGAGACAGTTTTCCCTCTTCTCTTCAAAACTGTATACATCTTGCTTATTTTTCTTGCCTTATTGTTCTAGCTAGAATCTCAAGTACAGCATTAAAAGTGGGAAGAAGGAATGTCCTTTCTGACCTTAGAAAAATTCAGTTCTTCATTTTTAAGTGATGTCAGCCTTGTTTTTCATTAATGTCCTTTTTTGAAAACGTGTTAAGTAAGCATTCTATAATTAGTGCGTTGAAAGTTTTGGATTCTTATAATCATAAATTGATAATGAATTTTACCAAAATATTTTTTTGCAGCTATTAAGATAGTCACGTAGAGAAGAAGTCAATTAGCCCTTCCCTAAGCCATGCAAGCCATGTGGGGCCCAGGAGGAGAGCAGCCAGATAGCGCCTCCTGTGAGCCTACCCGCGGGCAGGCTGAGCATCAAGAACCTCCCCCTCCAACTGTGGGTGTGGGCAACCGGCTGCTTTGGAGGACAGGCAGAGTTGACAGAAATTGTACAAAAAGCAACTGAATGCTTGTATGGTTTGGGTGAGTCTGCAGGATTGGGGCCAGTAGTCTGAACATCTATTGGGAGGATATCAATATGCAACGTAGCAAATATGGGGGGCTTTCTTCTGTCTTGTTTTTGAAGTCCAATATTGTTCTTATTGTTTTGTTCTGATTTATTGTTTTGCTTTATTCAATATTCTGTTTTGGTTGGCTTTATTCCATTTTGTTTGGTTTGATTTTGTTATGTTTGATGGAATGAACTATTGCGAAGATAACAAGATATACTATGGTAGCTGTTGTTGATTTCTTATTGTCCTGCTTTGAAGTTCTGTACCAATTTCACTGCTTTGTTTTGATTGGCTTTATTCTGTTTTGTTGGGCCTTCTACCTTTAAAATAAAAAAAGACAGTCACATAATTTTACTTTGTACATAAAATTTCTTTCTTTCTTTCTTTCTTTCTTTCTTTCTTTCTTTCTTTCTTTCTTTCTTTGTAATTTTGAGACAGGATCTCACTATTAAGTTCAGGTTGGCCTTGAGCTCACTTTGTAGCGTAGGCTGCTCTAGAACTTGCAACGATACTTCTGCCTTAGTCTCCCCAGGGCTGGGATTTAGGCATGCACCACCAAGCCTGGATTTTTCTTTCTTTCTTTCTTTTTTTTGAGACAAGTTCTCATGATAAGTTCAGGCTGGCCTCAAACTCATGGAAATCCTTCTGCCTCAGCTTTCTGAGTGCAAGGATTACAGGCACGTGCCATCAGGACTGGCTGTGGATTGATTTTCAAATGTGCAGCTAACCTTAGATTCCAGGACTGAGGATCAAACTCACGACCTCGTGCTTGCCAGGCAGGCATTTACACTGCTGAGCTAAATCCCCAGCCTACTTGGTGATTCTTTCTACATACTGTCACATTTATTTTGTTGATGTATTTTTAAGGATTCTTGCCTCAGTGTTCACAAAGGATAATGTTAGGTACTTTTTTTGTTGGTAATATCCTGATCTGCATTTCCTATTAGGTTTATGGTGGCCTGATAAAATCCCTTGGGAAATTGTCTTGACTATAGCCCAGGTATACTGGGGAAGGGAGCTAGGTTGACAAGAGACCAAAGCAAATACCCAAAGACAGCACGTGAGATATAAAGTTTATTAAGACTACTAATAGGTACTGATGGAGAGGCTATGATTAGTCAATACAGGGAAAGATCTGTCAAGCATTTAGGTGTCCTCAAAAGGTCCACTAAGAACACATACTCTTTAATTAGCCAATTGGCAAAATGTCATAAGGGTGTGTACTCCAAACAGCACTGCCCAGCAAAATCATGAGGGATGTGCATTCTACAATAGCAGCACTCAGTAAGCCCACAAAGAGTGCACATTTAATTGCAGCATTGCTTAGTAGGTCCATTGGAGATGGTCTGAACAGTTGTTTTGCTGAAAGTACTCATGCTGTCCAGCAGTAGCTGCCTGGAGGATAGCACTCCACAGCATTTTCTTCCACATCTGGTTATCGCAGGAAATAGATTTAATAAATTACATGGCAGTGATATCACTGCCTCGCTTTGTTCCATTTGCACAGCCAGTATTCCAAGAAACAGCAGACAGAATATGAGCTGAAAGGCAGTTTCTACAGGTATCACTACTTTGTTCAGTTACCAGGGTTCTTTCCACAGTACTTCTCCAGACAGTCCTGTCCCTGTCAGCTTACAGGGTCCCCTTGGCTTGGCAAGTCTAAGAAACACAAAGAGACATTTAAGGGACAGCATAGAAGTGTTCCTTCATCTTTTACTTTCTGTAAGAGATTGTGTGGAATTGGTATTATTCTCGTTTAAATGTTTCAAAGTCTTAACTCCTGTAGCCATCTGGACCTAAATATTTTCCTCTGGGAAGGTTTGCAGCTACAGATTTAATAATAGGCAGAAGGATGTTTGGTTATTAACTTCTTGAATGAGTGATCGCAATTTTAGCTTTTAAAGGAATTCATACATTTCATGTAAGTTGTTTAATTTATTGGTGTAAAGTTATTTGTAATGTTTTCTTATTATGTTTCTAATATCTATAAGATCTTCCATTCCTAATATTTGGGATTCACATAATTGTTTTCTTTTCTTATGTCTGGCTAGAGGCCTATCAATTTTATTAAACCTGAAAGAAACAGCTTTTGGTTTTATTAGTTTTCTGTGTAGTTTTTCTGTTTTCCATTTCTTTGACTTTTATACCTTATGTATTATTTCCTTCTTCTTGCTATAGGTTTAATTTATTTTTTTCTAATTTCTTTTAAAGTATATGGGGCTGGGGATATAGCTCTGTGGCACAAGCGCCTGCCTGGAAAGAGTAAGGTCCTGAGTTTGATTCCTCGTATCAACCACCGCTTCAAAAAAAAAAAAAAATATATATATATATATATGTTTGGGGATGTAGCTCAGTGACACAAATGCCTTCCTGGAAAGCACAAGGTCCCAAGTTCATTTCCTGGTACCAAACAAAATATATATGAACATGTAGTCACTATTTACATTTCTCTTTCTCTCTTTTTAGACAGGGTCTTGCTGTGTAGCTCAGGCTGACCTTGAACTCACTATGTAGCACAGGCTGGCTTCAAACTCACAGAGATCCTCCTGCCTCAGTTTCCTAAATTCTGGGATTATAGGTATGAGCCACCATTCCCAATAACAATGTACAAAAGCACATTTAAGAACTGTTTAGCTGGTTGGAACTTAGGGCGCTGAGCCAACCAGTAACCTGCCTGCCACCCTGGTAAGTGACTGTGGTCTGACAAGCCGCGGCCACCCCAGGGCGGGGAAACAAGAAGCAAGAGCGTTTCCTGAGATCCGCGCCATGTTGGAACTTAGGGCGCTGAGCCAACCAGCAACCAGCCTGCTGCCTACCTGGGCTCGGGCTTAGAATCAAACATGCGCCCCCGCCTCCCCCTGTTAACAATTGGGATCCCAGGATCTGGGTATCTCTTAGGAGGTGACCATATTTGGTACAGCAAGTCGGGGGAGTTTCCTTCTACTATCTCTGAAGGCAGATATTTTTATCGCCATTTTGCTTTGTCCTGATTAACGGTGTTGCTCTATTCAATACTCTGTGTTGATGTTTTCTATAATGTTGTGCATTTCTTTGATTTTGCTGTACCTAGTAGAAGAACAAGTATTGTGAAGACAACGAGATATACAATGTTGCTTATTACTGTTGTCCTGGTGACCTGCTGTGATGTTCTGTGCCAATTTCACTATACTGTCTCAATTGGCTTTATTCCATCCTGTTTTTTTTTGTAACTGTTTGCAGCCTCACTGTGTGCTCACTTTGTATGCCTTAATTTTGTAACATGAGCAGCTATTTC
>PVJX010002902.1:40134-118684 GCA_004027295.1 Dolichotis patagonum
TTTTTTTTTTTTTTTTTTTTGATAGGATCTTGCTGTGTAGTCCAGGCAGGCTGACCTTGAACTCTCAGGGATCCTCCTGCCTCAGCCTCCAAGTGCTGGGATTTCAGGGATATGCCACCATGCTTGGCTAGAATTATGTTTTTTAATTTTCAAATATGTGATTATTTTCCAGATAGTATTCTGTTGCTTATGTATTATTCAGGTGTGGCCCAAGAACATAATCTATATGTTTTTAATTACTCTAAATTTATTGAAATTACTCTAAATGTATAATAAAAAAATATATTCCACTTATACTTGAAGGAAATGTTTTCTGCCATTGTTGTATGCAAGTCAAATTAAGTAAAAATGGTTGATAGAATTGTTTATGTCTTTTCCTTCACTTCGCAGTTACTGTAAGAGGAATATTTAAATATCTTATGTTTGTAGGTTTCTCTAATTGTCCTATAAATATAGACTTGCTTTATGTATTTTCATGCCCTGTAATTTGCTAATATACATTTAGGATTGTTACAGTTTCTTAATAAACTGGGTCTTTAGCTTTAGAAATATTCTTCTTTATCCCTGATAATACTTCTTGTTCTAAAATCTACTTAATCTCAAATTAATAGAGGCTCTTCAACTTTCTTCTTTTGATTAACATTTGCCTGTTATAACTTTTTCTCCTTTTTATTTTAAACCAGTGTCTTCATATTTAAAGTAATTTTCCTATTGTAGTATATAATTGACTCTGTTTAAAATTTCAACCTGGCAATCTTCACTTTTAAATTATTCATATCATTTATATTTAATGTAATTATCTATATGGTTGGGTTTAAATGCCCTATCTTCCCATTCATTTCTATTTTTTTCTGACGTATTTTGTATTTTTTTCTGATTTCATTTGATCATATTGCAATTTATTTAGGTTTATAACACTTTTTAAATTAGTATATACTTGCAATTCATGCAATTTACAATCATTTTGGGGAGTGGTTATGTTTATGTATTACAGCCTGTTCTTTTTAAATCCCCTTTCCCTCCTCCTTCCTGCTCTCACATTTCCCTTATCCCCCTTTTTATACAGCTTATTGCACTTTAAAAATGTTTACTGAGGGCCCAGGCATGGTGGCACACGGCTGTAATTCCAGCACACTGGAGTATGAGGCAGGGCATTGCTGTGAGTCTGAGGCCGGCCTGGGGTACATAATGAATTTTGAACTGAACTGCAGAGTGAGACCCCAACTCAAAAAACCAAAAAAGAAAAGAGTTTTGATTTTCCTAGGGCATGCAATATATTTTTACAGCCTATTTACAAATGTGCTATTTCCCATGTATGTAGTTTAGGCTTTTCTTTTCTTTTCTTTTCTTTTCTTTTCTTTTCTTTCTTTCTTTTCTTTCTTTCTTTTTTTTATTTCTATAAGAGAATATCAAATGTTGAATCATTTATTTATTTATTTATTTATTGGTACTGGGGAATCAGACTCCTGACCTCACACTTACCAGGTAGACGCTTGTGCCACTGAGCTAAACCCCTGGCCCTGAGTCATTAATAAAGAGAAGAAATTTATTTTTTGCATTTTTGGAATGCCAAATTCAAACTCTGGAGGCTTTCAAGTCCTTATAAGCACTGGGAGAGGTGCCACAGTAGAGGGCCGGGCGGTGATGGTGAACCTCTGGGAGAGGAGTACTCCAAGGGCAGACGCAAACCTTTACCGCGAAGTGGCAGCAGTACAGTTAAAACTAAATGCCGAGGTTTTAGTTTAGAAGAAACAATTCATACATTAACATCTTTTGTCTTAAAAGAAAAACACAATAACAGAGTTTTCGATGATGTGAACAGCTTTTTATTGAAAGGTGAAAGTCTGCATTTGGTGTACTTTTGAATTAATGTGATCTTCGGTGTTGCATGCGCGCTGATCATCTGTTAGACCTCGGCTGGGGAGACTCGGCTTGCACGCCCACTGCGGCTCGCATGCCATAGGTTCTCCCGCACTGGGCCAAGGAGTTAGAGCTGGTGAGAGGCAGCAAGAGACAGAAAGTGTATTCTTAAGTCCTTTTATAAACTGGGTATGGTGGTGTATGTCTGTAATCCCAGCACTTGGGAGGCTGAGGTAGGAGGGTCCTTTCGGGTTCAAGACCAGCCTGGACTACATGGTGAGATCAAGGCCAACCTGAACTCCTTAGTGAGACCCTGTCTCAAAAGGGCAAAACCCAAACAAACCAAGTCCTTTTATAATCAGCACTAATGCATTCATGCAGGTGTAGCCCTCCTGACCTGAACACCTTCCATTAGGCTACACCTTCTGACGCTGCAGTGTTGGGGGTTAGATACTCAACATACGCGTTTTGGGGCACACATTCAAACCACAGCAATATGAAAATACTCTAATAATTACTCCCAACCCTTCCTTTCCTTTCTGTTACTGTTGTTATCTATATTTACTTCTACATGCACTACAAATCTATAATAGTTATTATTCTTAGTAGAATCAATTATCCTTTTAAAATACAACTTTAGTGAAATGTAATTAATATCAAGTAAAATACCCATATTCAAAGCATATAATTTACTAAGTCTTGACATAAATATACACCTGTGAGGATATCACCATGACGACAGTGAACATATTCATCACCCCCCCAAGTCCCTTTGTAGTATTTTGCTCTTTTATATCACTCCTATTAACAGGGTTTTTCTTTTGTAGCCTGTTCATAAAATGAACTGAACTTTTAATTCTCTAGTTCTTTCTTAGGGTACTTTTCCTGGCTGAGGGTAGTTTGCTCGTATACATGTACCTATCAGCACTCAGCTGACTGCTTGATAGGACCATCTACAGATCACTGGAATCCTCTTTTGCTTTAGCTCTGTCCTCTCCAAGGCTCTTTCCTTTGTATGTCAGTCATTGTAACCTTGCCGGACACCAGTGCTGTGTCCTCAATTTGGGCCCATTACCAGACATCACTCGGTTTTCCCTTCCAAACCTCCTACCCTGGAAATGGAAGTTCTTCACATCCAGGTACGTTAGATAAAGTGGGGAAGGTTACTTGAATGAGGCGGTGAGGATAGGTGGTCCATCAGAAAGAGGAAGGACAGTGGATCAGGAGAGGTGGGTCTTGAGGGCAAGGATAGTTATTTAGAAAGGTGTAGAGAGCCCTTCTCAGTCCTCATCTCAATCCAGGGAGTTTTTATTTGTGATCCCATGGAAAAGTTAATGGAACTCCAATCTTCCAATCTACCACTTCCAGTGCAATCAATGGAGAGAATAAAGACACTAAGGCATATTTATGGTTATGGGGAGCTGAGGGGGTCCTATATCCAACTCAGATGAAGGTTCATAGGAACAAAAGCCTGGACCCAGCCTCAAACCTGGATTTTATTAATTCATGAAGAAAGGAATGGTTTGAGGATGAGTGACTATGAGAAAGTAGGGAAGTGCTATAAACAGGGCTGGACAGGTGGCCCGAGATCACCTCTGCAGCATGCAGAGGGAAGGATGTGCAGAAAGAGTAAAAGAGAGAAAGAGTAATCTGCACAGCACAATTGAAGTAGCATCCACTGTTTTGCGGTTGGTGCTTCAGTTCTGATGTGTAAACTTTTCTGCTCTGGGAAGTCATAGCCTCTTACCTCAAGGCTCGATCGGATCCTTGAAGAGTGGAGCGGTGGCTCTTCATCTCACCCAGCTCAATCATGTTTTTTGAGAGTCATGGGGAGGGGACACAGTGACTGTCCGCTCGCTTCAAAAATGACACATCAGCACCTCAGCCAGCCCTGTTTACATTGCTTACAGTCAATCAAGGGATAAAGAAATGGCCTAGCCAGCTCTGCACATCTCAGCACGTGGAGCTAGGACCAGGTTTAGCCAAGATGGAGATAACTGATCTTTCTTTAAGGAGAACTGTTCTGGTGGTCCTTCACAGAGAAGGAGATTGGGTCACTTTTCCAACCTTAGAGAAAGGGCAACATACTGAGAAGCTGGATTAAGGAAATGACTTGTTCAGCATCTATTGAGTGTGATATCGTCTGCACAGGCTGACATGCAAGCAGTCCCTTAGCCAGCCCAATACTTGTTTTGTCCATAAACCCACTCTGGGCAATCCGTGAACCAGATGTCTTCCTTCACCCATTCCTTCTCTTCATGAAACCGAGAGTGACTGTTGGAGGCTCCGTAAAGTTCAGTATATTGGTGTTTAGGAGGGACACAAGGATTAATGCTCCAGAGGGCCCTGATCCACTTAGGATCAAACCTCCTTTAAGAACTCCAGGACCTTCTGGAATTGCTTAGAATGCCACACTCTTCATGCTTGGCTACCATACATGTCTAGCCTGACTCTTTTTGCTTTTACTTCTCTAAAGAATGCTATTTTTATACTAGAACATTAACATTCCAGTTTTCTCCTAGCAGAGACCTGAGGCAATGTTCCGCTGCAGGAAAGGGAAAAGGCTACGCCAATAAGCAACGCATGGTCTTCGGTGGATGGTGCAGATGGGATGTAGGAGGTTAGGCAGGTGGCCACACCACAGAGGTCCAACAAGAAGCAACAAGTGAAACTCTGGCAACAAGTGGGGCCCCGAGGGCCATCCACGAGTACTGCAGATCCAGACAGGCAGTCAGCAGCAAGGTTTGCTGACAGCACAGAAGAAATAAAAGATTAGTCACTCTTCTGGGCAGCATACCACCTATCACAGGTGCCTCGCCTATCACTGGCTCTTTGGTCACAGAGTTTTGAAACACAGACAGGCTTTCTGACAGTTGCTGGAGTCTAAATTATTCATGCATTCTTTGATTTAACAGCTTGTAGAACCTGCAATTCCATTCTTTACACTTTTTATCAGAGTTCTGTTTACATTTGACAGGGACTTTCACTGATGAAGATTAAAACTAGAAACAGCAAGGTATTTGAGGAGGAGGACATAAGTCTCCCCTCTGCATTATAAACTTAAGATATTACGTTCAGAGATAAATAATGAAGCAAAAAATAGATGTATAAACAGATTGCTTTTCCTGGAGTAAGCATGTGATTTTCTTAACGTCAGCATTTGATTGCTTTGGGGATTGTGCATAACACTCTGTGTACATCACCATTGCTGTGTTTCCACACTGTCTAATGATCGTCCTCTTATAAGTTTGTCCCTCAACCAGACTGAACTCTTTGTGGATAGGAACCTGTTCTTATTAATCTCTGCATCCCTGGCACCTAGCAGTGATGAATGGTAAAAGGTTTATTCTTTTCTTACTATGTATGTTCTATTTTCTCTCTCTCTCTTCCTTTTTTTTCTTTCTTTGAGACAAGGTCTTGCTGTGTAGTCAGGTTGGCCTTGAGCTCTCCTTCTAGGTCAGGCTAGCCTCTACCTTGTAGTATTCCTCTTGCCTCACCTCCCAAATGCTGGGATCACAGGCATGCACCACCACACCTGACCATTCTAGAAGTCCTTTAAATTAGACATTGTTTCATAGCAAATATCGTATCTTTCTTTTCTAGTGTAAGTAGGAAGTAACTCAGAACAGTACTAACAGACATTTAGTAACTATTGATGATGCTAATGATGACATCTAGTTTCCATGGCAACATGCACTTATCCTTACAGTGTTTCTTGGACTCTGAGATTTGGAAAAATATATATATTTTTCTCACATTGTAAAAAAATCCTCTGTAGTCTGGTATTTTTATTTTAATCCTTTCCCCTAAATACATTTATTCTAAATCATTGAATCTATTATCTCTGTATTGTGGATTATAATAATAAGTTTAGGAATGATTTTTGGTTTTAGGAATGGTATAGGAGAGGGTAAGATGCAGAAAATAAAACCAATCTGTTTATAAATCTGTTTCTTGTTTCATTATTTATCCTTGAACATAATCATCTTAAGTTTTATAACACAGAGAAGGGAAGACAATTTACCTCTTCCCTCTAAATTTCTCTCACTGTTCCTAGGGAGGTGGCTTGTTAAAAAAATATATATGGCTAACTCTTTTTTAGAGATTGTTTCTTTTGTCTTTTCATTTTCCCATTTTGATTCTCATCAATTTGGTTAAATCCATCTCTCTTTAGACCTTGAAATCCCTACTTCAGTTGTTGTACAGGTCGTACCCCAAACTGTGAGAAGGGTGCCTGAACTATTTCCAGACCATGTCTATCCAGGATAGAGGCTCAGCTAATGTACACCACGGCGGCTCTACGTTAGTGAATACTGAAGTGCAGTGACCAGTCTCTCCCAGTGGCTCTCAGTCAGCCAGGTCTCTGGTAACAATCTCAGTTAACAGCTTTTTTTTTATGGTTTATTTTTTTTGGGAGGGGAGGGGCAGGGTCTTTCTGTGCAGTACAGGCTGGCTTTGAAGCTTACTGTGCAGCTCAGGCTGATCTTGACCTCACAGTGATCCTTCTCAACCTCCTGAGTCTGTATACCACCACACCCAACAGCTTTTTATATATCCTTCTAGAGGCAATCTAGAACTGTTCAAACAAACACATACTTTACATGCTGCTTTTTACTTTGGTATTTTTACTTGATAATATATCCTAAAGATCTTTCTGTATAAATTTATCAAAATCTGTCTTGTTTGATAGCTAGAAAATCCATTACATTGGTACCTCAGTTCACGAGCTCGATTCTTTCCATGATTCTGGTTGTAAATTGAGTTGGACACGAGCGAAATAAAATTCTCTGGTTAGGTTCAATGTTGACCTTATGGGGAAATTTGATTCGGTTCTTGACCAGTTTGGTTTAAGACAAGAATTATGGAAAGAATTGAGTTCAGGAACTGAAGTACCACTGTATATGGAAAATCTATCTGTTAGTCAACTTTTTCTGGGTAATAATCAAAAATATCAACAGTATATAAAAATAAGCATTTATTTTTCTCCCATCTACACAGGTAGACTGAGTGTCACTGCCTCGGATTTCAGGTCTGCTGATCACTCAGACAGTATTTCTCCTTACAGAGGGGCAGTAGATAACAGCCTGTTTTATTCTCATGTTGATGCCAGAAGCAATGTAAGTCTGCTCAAATCACATCTACTAACACCTTACTGACCAAATCAATTTACATGGCAAAACTCATAGAAAAAAAGTGTTTTTACCTTCCCTACCTTAGGAGAGTGGCCAGGTCATGGATGTATTACTATAGGTAATAGAATTCACACCAGCAATCCAATCTTCCATACCTCTTTGTTTTGTTTTACTATTAATGAACATTTAATTTGTTTTTATCTTTACCATATTTACACACTTTAATCCAACTTCTCCTTTAATGTTGATCCAAATTTGACCTCCTGTTATACCTAGATAATGGGATTTCATTCCGTCATTCCTAAGACATTCTTTTCTTCAAGGTGGTGCCCTGATGCCAGGGTGATATGCAAGCCCCATGCAATATTAAACAAGGCCCTATGATTCTCTGTTGTTCAACCCTACTGGTTTCCATGAAGAAGAGTCCATGGAGCATGATTTTTTTAGGACCTGTGACACTACTATTTCTACTTCATTCTACTCTTTGGAAAGCCTTGAACCCTGTGTTTCAAGTTCAGTCTATAATAATGCCACTCTTTCTACTATTGCCTTGCTACTACTTAAATGTGGGTTAGCAAAATTAGAATCTTTTGGGACATGTGCTTTACAGAAAAAAGGAAATATAAGCATGCATTTGGGCTCCTTTAAAATTTTTTTTGCAATAGGTAGTTTTCACTGATGTAAAATATTCAGATAGGGTTACAGAAAAAGAAGATAAGGTCTTGTTAAGTTTGCTCTGGGTATATTTTTATATACTAGATAAATTTCTGGATGTATAAAGAAACTATTGCTATATAGCATATGCCCATTTATGCATTCCCAAGACTGTACAGTCTTCATAAAAGAGAAATTGGAGGGTGCAAGTATAAAGAAATTGACTGCAATATTCTACCACAGTAACAAAAATAACTTCAGACTTTGTCAAGTATATGATTGCCCACTTAGAATTCAGGAAATCTTCTGCCCTGACAGTCTGGGGCTACCTTTCTTTTACCTCTGAGGATTCATTTTAGGCGTACATTTCTCTCTTAGAGCTCCGAGCAGGGGAAATAGCATGGATGATTGTGATTTGGCACTTTTATTTTATTTAGTTTTTGGTGTGTACTGGGAATTGAACTCAGGACCCTGTGCTAGTCAGGGAGGTACTACACTGCTGAGCTATATCCTTGGCCCCCTAATGATTGTGTTTGGAACAAATCACTCTGAAAAATGTGAATGATGGGTTGGATGAACAGGAGGCTGAGGATTGGCAGAAGGACCAAGTAAAAAGCGTGAGCTTGTGGTGGCATCCTAATGTTAAGAGGCACAAGGGGGGCTAGGTGTGGTGGTGTGCCTCTATGGTCTCAGCTAGCTGGGTGGTGCAGGCAGGAGACTGTTTGAGTTAGGAGTTTGAGGCCAACCCAGATACCTTAGTGAGGCCATGGCTCAAAAACAAAAAGAAAAGGAAAACAAGGTCTTAGAGGAAAATGAACTTCTTAATGATCGAACTTGATTTTTTTGGGAAATATCACCCTGTTCTCCCAGTTCAAGTCCTTAGGCTCTCCCGTTGCCTTTATAGGACACCACACAAGCTCATTAATGGAGGCATGAGTTCCTTTCTTTAAGGGATTCCAGTCACTCTTCATCTATCTCTAGGGTCCCCGAGTTTCATCTTGTCTTAGTTGGTTTTATCTCATTGCTGAGATGAGAGATATAACACCCAAACTTAAAGGGGGGAAAATTTATTTAGTTCAGTTTGTGGAGGTTTCAGTCCTTAATCGGCTGGCTCAAGGCAGGCTGGTGTGGCAGAGGAAAAACAGTTTCATGGTGAGTAGAAGCAAAACAATCAAGCAAGGGACAATCACAACCTTTGTATCCTGTATATTTTATTCAGGCTGTTTAGAGCAAGTAGCACTCACACTCTTAATCCTAGTGCCCTTGAGTCTAGCATTGCCCCTGAATCAATCCCAGCAGCACCCACTCTAGATCTAGCTGACTCTGAAAAAGCCTCATCTCTGACCCACAATGCTTTGGGGGGACATCTAGACAGAAGCCATGACACGTCTGATGCTCAAGCTCTCTTTGACTCTCAGAACCTTGCTGGTTAGCCTGCGTAAGTTACGTGATAAGTCTGTGTGTCTATTTCAAATATTTCTTCAGACATCATCTTTCCTGGATAATCGCTTTGGATTCTTGCTCATTCCTGGTTTTGGTGCTGACCCACATGTTCCAGCACGGCTTGGTTATTTTCCACTGAATTTAGACCATCATACTCTAGACAGAGTTTCTGTGAGTCCAGCAGACACTTTAAGGCAGAAGCTGTGTCTTTTATCGCTCAATCTCTACCCTTAATAACTTACGACTAATGGAGTAAGCTCTCGATTAATGCTTCTGAGTGAATCTGTGAAGAAGGCCAACAATGCCTGGCACTCCTTATGCTCAAGATCTACCTTTTCTGGAGTTGCTCTAATACATTAGAGGAATGTGGTGTTAAGACTCAGATCTGAGGAAGAGTCAGAACATGTAGGCTTGCTAATAGGTCCAAATCTAAGAGGAAGCATCTGCCTCAGGTCTTGGCAGATTTCCTTGCCTCCCTCTAATCTGTTCTTTTATCCAACAGATATCTGAGTACAGCAACCTCAAGATGATTAATAACTCAAGGATTGGGGAAGGGAGTATTTTTGTACTTCTGCCAGTACTTTGGACTCAAATCTTTCCATTCCCACATGTGACATCAATTTTGTTTTCTTTTATTGAGGTGTGTGCCTAAATAGGTTTAACTATGAATAACTGTTAGAATTTATAATTACTAGTTATAGAAGTAATGACAGATGGGCTGTGATCCCAGAAACCAGCAGAGAAGGAGGGATACAAGGAATAGGAGAAGAAGGTAGCTGATTTAGAGAATTCTGGAAAGAAGAAGAAAGCACTCCAATGCATTGAGGTTGCTTTTGCTTAATCTCTTTGTTGACTTGGACAGTGGTTCTAAATGTGTGACCATGACCCTCTAAGAGGTTTGGAATTACTTTAAAGGCCTTCAAATCCAAATGAAAACATGCATTAATCGATAGACAGTGAAACATAATTCCTGGTATATGAAGGTTTCCACACTTAGAAGATTGGGAATGGAGCATTATAATGGAAGCTCTAATTTTATATTTGTATATTGTCTTTTTCTGTACCAAGGTCTTACACTTACCTGATTTGGTATATTTACTATCACTCTGTAGTGTAAGATGGAGAAAATATCCCCATTTTTCAGATGCAAAAATGAGACTTCAGCTATGACTTGCAGGTGTCTCTTGAGTTAAACTGATTCAATTTAGATGAACTTGCAATTCCATGGATGTTGGTCCAGTATTTTCTTCTCTGTACCATAAGAGGTCTCTATGGAAAGAAAATGTAGCCAGAATAAAGTCTAGAGAAAGGTGGAGTATCAGATATAAAAAACACTGCTTAGGAACTAAAGCAAAGGAAGACTAAAGCTGACAGTAAGACTGGATCCTTTTGTGAAACTTTGGTGTTAAAATAGATGTGGAAAGTAAGAGTTGGTTATGATCCTGAATAAAGGTACATTACGGTCAAGCATAAGTCATTGTGCTTTAACAAATTCTCCATGTTCATTAAGAGGTTTTTTTTCTTTCAAAACAGATTCAAGATGGGTGTGGTACTGCACACCTGTAATCCCAGCACTCGGGAGGCTAGGCAGGAAGATCATTGCGAGTTCAAGACCAGGCTGGGTTACAAAGTGAGCTCAAGGTCAGCCTGAACTGCATAGAGAGACCCTGCCTCAAAAAGACAAAAAAAATCCAAAATTATGTTGTTGAAAATATACTTGAGAGACTGGACATGGGAGATAATTGGAAATTCCCAAGATTGTAGATATAAGGATAAACTTTAGACTTCCTTTAAGAACCAAAGAAAGGAGCAGATGCAACACATATTTAATAAAATTTTAGCACTATTCTTGAATCATTAGGATACTTATTTTAGGCAATAATATAGTAAAATGCATAATTCTGGTAGGGAAAAGTCTGTAACTGTCAGATCCAAGTTGCATTAATATGTTTTAAAAAATTTATTGTAATCTTTTATTTGTATCTGTTTTATTTATATCTGTTAGTGACAGGGGGAACATACAACCTAGAGAATGGATGTTCTATTGAAGTCCTCCAAGTTGTTATCATAGAAATAACTATGATTTTTTTTTTTGTACCAGGGATTGAACTCATGACCTTGCACTTGCCTGGCAGGCACTTGTACCACTGAGCTAAATCCCCAGCCCCAAGTATGATTTTTTTTTTACTATGCCCTAAGTAGTCTATTAAGCACTCTATCTATATTAATTATTTGAAAATTTATATTAAGTATTCACAATTAGCTCAGTTTTTACAAATAAATACCTTAAAGCTTGAAGGTAAATGATTTGTCCAAAACCACACAGGAAAAAGAATTGGAACAGAGATATGTGAACTCAAACTTTATGCTCTTGACTTTATGCTAGGTGTTCTTGAAATGAGCTAAATACAGTGTTCTCTGTATGTCTCTGAAAGTCAGATATAGGCCTAGCTGTTGTGGATGCGCACATTATCTGATTTTTAGCTGTCAATTCGAACCACTTGAGTCTCTGAAACTTTGGTGCATTCTCTCCAGATGTCACTAGGTGGAGCCAGTGCACCAAAAAGCCACCAGGATTTTTGGAATCCAGGGGAGGATTTATTCTAGGAAGTCAGGCAAAGTCAGGAAAGACTGGTTTTGATTAGAAAAGTGCTAAAAAGCTCACTCCCTCTGACAGCTGGCTTTATTTCTTCTCTGGATAATGTAGATGAAGAGGAAGATGAGCGGTCTCTGGAGGTGTGGAGCATTGCTGGAGCCATGAGCTATGTGGGATGAATGCATAATCAATGAATTCTGTTCTTTCCCAGGAGTGGTTTTAATAATCTGATGTGTGGCTGGGCTGTGGGTTGTGGAAGCAGAGCACTCTAGCAGTCTGCCCTATGTGGTCCGCCTTTCCTTAAAGCCGGCAGCCTTCCACATTACATAACGTTCAGAGTAACCTAGTCAGCCTGTATCTAGAGTTTCAAGCAGAAGAACTAAAATGATGGTGATGATAATTGTTATTATGTTAACAAGCAGGCGCATGGTGCTTTATAGTTCATAGAGCTCTTTCACTTGTGTTCAATATTGAGGTAGATGACTCCTGTGACTATGTAGAGATCTTCCTGAATCAGAGGTCAGGAAGAAGGACAGACGTTGGGTAGAATGGAGTGGGGGTGACTTTCTTCTCTAGGTCCAGGAAAGACATCTATAGAAGTCAGGTTTCTCTAGAGAAATAGAACCAAAAGATTCCTTGGGTCTTCTCTCTCTGTCTCTGCTGGTCTCACTGTGTTGATTCCTGTCTATTCATTCATTCATTCATTCATTCTCTCTCTCTCTCTCTCTCTCTCTCTCTCTCTCTCTCTGTGTTTCTGTGTCTGTGTCTGTGTCTGTCACTGTCTCTCTCTCTCTCTCATCTATCTATCTATAATTGCCTCATGTGATTGTAGAGATGGCAAATCCCAAGCTAACAGGGTGGACACTAAGGGAAGAGCTGGCCTTGTACGGGAGAATTCTCTCTTTGAGGAAACTCAGGCTTTTGCTTAAAGGCCTCAGCTAATTAGATGGGGCTTGCCCATATCATTGAGGATAATGTTTCACTCAATATCTATTGATTTAAGTGCTAATCTCATTTTAAAATAGTTTCACAGAAGCACACAGATGTGCTCGACAAAAAGCTGGGTCCTGTGGCCTAGGTAAGTTGAATCATAAAGTTAAGTGTCACAGATCTGTAATAAAGTCTCTGATGGACTTGACAGGAATTTTTTTTTTTTTTTTTGGCCTGGTTAGTTAATTCAGCTTGCAGACTTTTTTAAAAAAAAAATCTCAGCAATCTACTATCTTTCAGGCCACTGAAATTGATGAGTTGATAAATGTTTCTTTTTTTTCATTTATTTTATTTCATTTAAAAAAGAGAAAAGTCAGAAAAGAACAAAAAGCAAAAGGCATAAACAACAACAAACTCAAAACAATGTCAATATAGGTTTTCACAACAGAATGAAAGCAATTTAACAATGGTTGTTATATTGCATATTTTTCTTTTCTTTTTTGTTTTGCAAAGAAATAAAAGAAAATTAAAGAGACTAGAAAAGCAGAAAAGGGTAGAACAATACCAAATTCAAGGCATTCAAAGGAAATAAAATTCTCATCGTAGAATCACTAGTTGATACATTACTCGTTGTTGTCTCAAAAATAGTTGCCAAAGTTACAAAATCAAAGCATAAATAGTGGCTGGACACTTGATAAATGTTTCATAATTTTAGATAACTGTATAACATTGTAAATATAAATGTCTTCAAAATCAACACAGGATAGCTTCCAACCATATCATTTCATGTTACGGTTTTAAGGTGAGATTGAGATTTCTTATCTGTAAAGGTACCCAAGAAGTCACTTGATGAATAAAAGTAGCTTTCAGGTCAAGTTTGGGAGCAGAAAAATTTGCTTATTTATCTGTACTGATGTTTGAACTCAGGACTTTTGCACTGAGCTACTTCTCCAACCTTCACTCTCACTCCTACCCCTATTATTATTCTTCTTACTATTAATTTTAATATTATTAGTTTCACTTTGAGACCAGCGCATGCTGAATTGTCAAGTCATCTAGGGTGGGCTTGAGCTTTCTGGCCTTCTCTCTCAGCATCCCAGAGTGCTGGATTTTAGGTGTGCGCCACGGCACCCATCTTCAAATGTTATTTGTGAGTCCCTAGTCCTTAGCTAGTGTTGAGTCCCTAGAGATTTTATGTATGGATTTCTTGACTTTTTTTTAGATCATTGGAGACAGAGATGAAATGACTTGTTCAAGGTTTCACAGATATTTAATGAGAAAACTGGAGCCAGAAGCTATGCTCATCACTTGCAGTTCTGTTCTTCTCCCTTTATTACACCCTGCCGTCCTCATGTACCTAAGCGCAAAGATAACAAGGCTCCTAATTTGAAGGCACTGGGAGGGGAGGCTGGCCAGCTAGTTCACGTATGGAATTTTGGCACTCCATGACAGCTACCAGAAACCCTGTTTAGCTTATCACATCAGGTGGGGGAAATGATAAAGATGACTTTGAAACTGATATCTGGGCTCTTGGAGAAAAATGTTGTATCAGTCAAATATTCTACAAAAAACTGAAGGAGACTGAGAGGAAACAGACACATTTTGACAGAGTTGAAATTGTAGGAAGGAAAGAGTAGTTCCCCGTGAGAAATCTCTTCATTGGATGGAAGAGAGAGCACATTCAGGTTGATGAATAGAACCATGAGGTTAGTGCCAGCGTCGTGGGACAGAGCAACAGAATTAATGACAGTGGTAACGGCGAGGTCGTTCAGCATTGCATGACTGGTAAGTACAATGCCAACTGCAGATTTCTGTTCACTGTGAATTTCAATTTAATTCCATAGGAAAACACTTACCGGGTTTCTGGTATGTACCAAATGTAGAATGCAATGTTTTCAGTGGAATCATACATTTTAAAGATGCACAGAAGCTACCCAAAGAAAGGACATTAAGTTCATTGGGCAATGAGGCAATAAGAGGAGATAATCCAGAAGAGGTGTCATTGATCTGGGTTTTGAAGAATCAAGAGAAGTTTTCCAAGTTGACAAGGAGAAAATGAATATTTGCAACAATGCGAATAGTACAGGTATTTTTAGAGATAGATATTGTTTTGGACAGTAGCAACACTTTATTGTGTTTATGGTCTTCAAGGAGGAGCTACATACACTACCTCTTATGATGTAGCCTAAGAACTTAACAGATAACTTCTACCATAGTCTTTTAAATTAATTAATTAATTTTATTGCTACATTTTGGGTATACATAATGATCACATTCATCATAGGGAATTTGTACCAATACATGATATATCTTGATTCATTTTTCCCCATCCCCCTACCCTCCCTTCCATCCCTATTTACAAAAACTTTGTTTCCATTTTTTCCTTGTCATTTTTTCTTTTCCCTTCCTTCCTTTGCCTCTCTCCCTCTCTAGTTTCCCTTTTCATTTGAACATTTTCTTACTATTTCACAAGATCTATTATGTATTTTGGTCCTTATTTGCATTTTTATAACACTTAAGAAACTATATGGTATTTATATATGTCTGATTTATTTCACTTAAGAGTATGCTCTCAAATTGTATCTATTTACCTAGAAATGTCTCAAGATTATCCTTCTTTATGGCTGAGTAGTACTCTATCATATAAAATAATCACATCTTTATCCATTCATTGATTGATGGACATTCAGACTGTTTCCAAGATTTAGCAATTACAAACTGTGCCACTATAAACATGGGTGAGAAATATATTACTGTCCTACCATAGTCTCCCATAGTCTAGATTCAGGGGTTAAGAACATAGATTCCAAGTGTCTGTGGGGAAAGTATTGACTCCCAATATAAGAAAATATTACTATGATCATATTTGGAAAATACAATCAGCTAAGGGTGTGGAGCATTAAATATTGTGATTTATTCAAGGAATAGATCTTAGTACAGATATTTCTTCTTCTCCATTCAGTAAGCAATAAGGTTTTTCTTATGTTTAGGGGGATAAGGAGTCCCATATAGGTGTTTCTAGGAAAGTTTCTGAAAATCTTTGAGCCTCGATTTTTTAAAAACACAATAATACTTTACCTACTTTTAAGATTTTTTGAGATAAATCTGTAGAAATTTTTTGAAAGTAGAAGCACCTATTCATCTTTTTTATTTGAGCTTTAGATATCTATTTTATTTTATTTTAAAGATAATAAAACCCAAGGAAACAAAACAGAATAAACCAATCAAAACAAAGCATATAAAAGTGTTACAGAACTTTTACAGCAGGATAATAGGAAATTAACAATGGCTGCCATAGTATATCTTGTTATCAAAACAATAGTTGTCCATTCCATTTGATGTAGTAAAATCGTATAAAACAAAAAAGAATAAAACCAATCAAAGCAGAACATTGAATAAAGCAAAACAATAAATAAGGACAAAACCAAAGAATATTGGATTTCAAAAACAAGACAGGAGGAAATCCCCTATATTTGCTATATTGTTACTGTTACCATCCTAATAGATACTCAGACTACTGGCCCCAGGCCTGCAAAGTCAATCAAACAATACAAGCATTCAGTTGTTTTCGTACCTCAGTTGCTATCAACTCTGCCTGTCCTCTGAACCAGCTGTTTGATTATGGAGTGGGGCAGATTTCTTGATTCTCAGCCCATGCTCCAGTTGACTCACGGGAGGGTCGATCTGGTTTCTCTCTTCCTGAGTCCCACATGGCTTGCATGGTTTACTGGAAAGGCAAATTGACTTCTTGATTTTGATGTGCTCCTCCCAGACCCAGCATGGCTTCTGCCCCACGTATTCATCTAAATTATTCACTTATCCATCCACTCTTTTACCTACCACCAGTCTGCCTCTATCTATCAGTTCTTTCACTTATCCAATATTTAATACACATCTATAATGTTATAAGCCTTCTACTATAGGATGGACTCAATATAAACAATTATTATTTCTCTGATTTTTATTCCCTAATACTATTTTCTGAAGTAATGCTAGATAATTAGAATTTCCACTCTCAAAAAACTGTTTGGTTCGTATACTAAATACTAACTGGTCAGCAAAGATAACTGTAATATTTTAATGTTCAAGTTTTATTTGTTTCAGCTTCTTTATCAAATGTAAAAACCCGTCTTAACTATATTCTCAGAGCAATTCTACTATCCACAATAGCAACACAAACAAGCTCAAATAACCTGCTTTATTAGATTTTTCACAAACAGCAAATTATCTGCTCTCTTTTGGCCAGAATAATGGATTTTTTTTAATCGCAGCATTTCTCAGTGTTACATATCTTTCAGTGGCTCTTTTCCAACATATTCCTGAGTTCAGGTTACAGAATCGGACTACTTGATTTATAAGCAAATTGAGAATTAATTATTACATTTTGTTAAAAACATCATTGTAGACCTGTAGCATGAGTTACAGTAGCCAAGACAGCAAGTTTTATAACATTCTGTTGTCTCGTTCATTACCAGATATCATCTACACCCCAAACCAAACAAATCCATCCTCTGTGCATTCTAAAACACTTGAGCAACTACATTGCAACCCAGTCTATCTTACAAAGAGATCTTTGCAAGAAGAACTTTTAAGAGGTGTGATGTGTAGTGGTTAAGAATATGGTTCAGAGAAAGACATGAGGTTTGTCAAATACAAACACTACCTGTTTGACATTGGACAAGTTACTTCTGTAAGCCTCAGCTTCTCTCAGATGTTCACAATGGTGCCTGCTTATAGGGCTGTTGTTGAGAAAACAGAAGAAATAATGCATATAGAGGTCTTGGTAAAAGTTCTTGCATAATATTTCCTTCCATAAATGTTGGTTTTCATATTTATGTTATTTTAATGAAGTTGAGATGAAGAGGTACCATGTAGTTTCTTTCTTGCTACATTTGAACTTAGTTATTTTGATTATATAATTTGTATATGTTTCCTATATAATTAAATTCAGTTATGAGTTTCAGACACCTAAGGTAACAGTGGCTTTAAAAATACAGGCTTGGGCCAGGGTTACAGCTCAGTGGCACAGTGCCTGTCTGGCAAGCACAAAGTCCTGAATTCGATTCTCAGTACCAAAAAAACAAATGAAAAACCCCCAGATTTTTCCCCTTTGCGCAGTGAGCTGTCCAAGGCTGGTGTGACTTTTCTCCTCTGAAAAGTCTTCAGGAATCCAGAATCCTTAGTTTGCTCTTCTATCCTCTTGAAGCCATGAGCCGTCTCCTCATGATACATTGCTTTAGCAATTGCCCCTGTCATCAAGGGTACATCTGAAGAAGCAGCATGGAGAAGTGACTGAGAAGACAGTGGATAGAGGGAACAAAGGGCATTAGCAGCCTTAAGGAAAGTCGCCAAAAGCTGCCACTTATTTTCATGTACAGTCTGGAATCTAGGCACGGGTTCAAACCTAGCTGCAATGGGAGACAAAAAATGCGTTCTTCATTCTGAGTAGACATTTGCATTGCTGAGCATTGCAAGTCTTATCGCTAGAAAAGAATTGGAAGAGAGGCTACTGGGGACACTGGCACATGTCTTTCCCCTATGTTCAGCTTGTTTGTTCAATGGACTCAACCCATTATGCTATAATTCAAATGATTTAGTTTTTCAATAACTTCTACCATTTTTTTCTCTTCTTTATTTCAAAGAGAGTAAAACAAAACAAAATGAAACAAAACAGAACAAAGCAAATCAGAACAGAACAATGCAAGCAACACAGGACTTCAAAACAAGACAACAGGATATCAGCAGTGGCTACCATAAGGTCTCTTGTTTTCTTTAAAATAGTTGTCCATACCTTTACACACAATAATATAAAACATAATAAAGTAATATAAAACCAGTCAAAAGAATGTAAGCAATATAAGACTTCAAAACCAGATAACAGGAAATGAACAATGGTTTCTATAATGTCTCGTTTCTTTCAAAACAGTTGTCTATACCATCACACATAATAAAGTCAAATAAAACACAACAGAAGAAAACCAATCAAAACACAAGAATAAAAGCATTGTAGGGCTTCAAAATAAGATGATAGGAATTCATCAATGGCTACTATAACATCTCATTTTCAAAATAGCTATTCATATCATCACATATAATAAAATCGAACAAAACAAAACAATAAAACCAATTAAATCAATGAAAGTATTATAGGACTTCAAAACAAAATAATAGGAAATCAACCATGATTACCATAATATATCCCATTATGTTTAAAATAGCTGCCTATACCATCAGACACAGTAAGATCTAACAAAACAAGACAGAACAAAGCCAAACCTAACAAAATTATGAAACCAATACAATAGTTCAAGACAAAACAATAAAAAATTAACAGTAGTTACCATCTTCCTCTCCTAGATGTTTCCTCTCCTATCACTGTTACAACATCAATTGTGCTTTTTGGATCCCATTAACTCCTTCTGTTTTTTATGCTAGGATTTACCCATATGAGCTCAAACTGTTTCACCAATTAACATGTTTTTTCCAGTTGCATCCACTTACCTACAAGAGCCTTGAGACTATTCTACTTTATAGCTGGGTAGCTTCCCATTGTATGAAAATACCATATCTTTTTTATCCATTCTGTGGTTTATGGGAAAGTTACCCTTGCTTTTTTTCTGGTCTCCTGTCACATGGAACAATTGTTTTTTTCTCCTTTGATTTTCAGTCTATGAATTTCCTTTTAAGTTAAATGTGTATCTTGTATACAGTATATTGATGGATCTTGATTCATAATCCACTCTGTCCATGTTTCTTTTTGTTGTGGAATTGAGGCCATCTACATTAATAATTACAACCAGCATATATTGTTTCATCTCTGGCCTGCTATTCTCCTGCTGTTGGCCCTCCACTTTTCCCTTTCATTCATTTGCCTGTCTTGTTTGGCAGTCTTCCTCTGCTGCTGTTCACAGAACCATGGTCATCTTTATCCTTTTCTAGAATACCCTTCAGTGCTCTCTGTCGGGTTGGTTTGGGGGTCATGAATTCCTTCAGTTGTTCTTTATCATGGACATTTCTAATTTTTCCATCAATTTTGAAAGATAGTTTTGCAGTGTACATCAACCTGGGTTGAAAGTTGTTTTGTGTCAGGATTTGAAACACTTTACTTCAAATTCTTCTTGACTTGATGGTTTGTGTTGACAAATCTGTCATGACTCTGACTGGTTTTCCTTTATAGATGATCTGTTTCTTTTCTCTAACAGGTTTTAATATTCTGTTCTTGTGCTGAGTTTCTGGGATCTTGATTATTATATGTCTGGGTATAGATTTACTTTGGCTATGGTTAGTTGGAGTTGTATATGCTTCACTTATCTGTATGCCAGATTCTTTTCCCATGTTGGGAAAGTTTTCTGCTATTACTTCTGTAAATAATCTTTTAATTTCATTTATGTTGACCCATGATTCTTCACTGATACTTAGCATTCTTAAATTATGTTTCTTTGCATCATCTTGCAGCTGTTGAATTGTTATTTTCTGATTCCTTGCTATTTTTAAGAGATCTTTCTTTTCATGATTGCTAGCTGCAATCCTGTTTTCAAGGTCTGAAAGTCTATCTTCAGTCCCTCTCAAGCAGTTTTGCCAGCTTTCGATAGACTTTAATTTCCTGCATCTCTCTTTGAATCTGTTTCCTGCATTGTAATTTCTTTCTATATTCATTCAAGGTTTCCATCATTTTCCTATGCTCTACTTTTTAATCTGTGTCTTCTTTAGATATGCTCAGATATTCTTTCATTATGTTTGTGATTTCATCTTTTACCTGAGACATTATTTCTAATTTGATTGCTTTTACAGTCTCATGAAGTTGTTTCTTTACTTCAGTTGCTATCCTCTCAGAGATTTCAGATGTGTAACTTTCATTTCTTCCATGATTGTATCTCCCAGACTTGTCCTATGTGGGCTGGAGGTCTGAGATCGCCTTTTGCTCCTTCGTCTTGCCGTTCTGAGTTCCTCCCAACAAGCTGGTTGTGGGGCCCCAGGCATGTCCCCCATTGGCTGTCCCTCCATGGTGTAGGCACCTGGGTTCCAATGACTCCAGATTTACAGGGAGGTAGCACGGTGTATGGCAAGCTTCTCCAGACCTGTGCAGCTACAATGAGGCTTCGATGATGGCCACAGGTGCATGGGGGAGGGGCTGCTTCTCTCAGCCTGAGTGTCTGCACTGGGACTCCCACGATGCTGGCAGGCACACAGGGGTGTGTTTGTGTGATTCTCCCAATGGGTGATAGCTGCCCTAAGGAAGCAAGGGCCTCCAATGGTGGCCTGCAGGTGCATGGGGCTGACTTGGCTGTGTGTTCCTGCTCCTGCTGGCTGCCTGCAGGAAGCAGCCTCTTGGTGGTGGTGACTGGCAGGTAAAGGTGGATCTGTTCTGTCTCTCTGCCCGCACTGGCTGCCCACAGGAAGCAGCCTTCCAGTGGCCACTTCTACCATCTTTTCTCTGCCAAACTCCCATGTCTTCTACAGAACTAACTCCCCTGATGTTTTAGCTCTGATTCTTTATATGGATTGTATTCCACACAGTCTTCTCAAAAGTTTTGAGCTTTAGTCTTATTCATTTGAAAATAATATACTAGTTTATTTTTGGTGTTATAGCAAATGCCTGAGAATGGGTAACTTTGAAGAGCAGACATTTATTTCTCACCACTGCAGAGACCAGAAATCTAGGATCTAGAAGTCGGTAGATTTGGTGTCTGGTGAAAGCTTCCTCTCTGCTTCCAAGATGACAATTTGTTACTATGTCCCCGAAAGGGGCACAAATGCTGTGCCCTTGTATAACTAAGGAGATAGAAGGGGGAAATTCACTTCCTCAAGCTTGCTTGTGTATGTATGTATGTATGTATGTATGTATGTATTGGTTTGTGGTACTGAGGATTGAAGCCAGGGTCTTTGCATTGTGCTACATTCCAAGACCTAGTTAATTTTTTTTATTTTGAGACAGGGTCTTGTGAAGTTGCTAAGTCTCCTAGACTATGCTCAAACTTATGATTCTCTTGCCTCAGCCCATCCCTGAGTAGTGGTTCCACAGGTCTAGAGGACAATGGTAACTGCCATATCTGGTGTTTCCCATCCTTCTCGCTCCTGTTGGCCTTGCCAGACTGAATCAGAGATGAGACTAAGGGAAACACGTTGGCATCTCCCCATTTTCTTCTGGTCATTCTCACTGCTCTTGATAGTTGATTGAAAGGCCAGTGGGAATGGTGGGAATTCCTTTGATGAGGCTCTGTTCCAAGGGCTCCATGGCTACTGTGGTCCTTGACAACCTCTGAGGCCTCTCCCTCCCTGGCCCTCTACTCAGGGTCCTCAGCTTATTGTGGAAGCTGTTTTTAGAATACCTCAGGAAGAGGCGCTCAAGGGTGCCATCCATGCCTTCCCCTGTCTCAGTGGCCCTCTTTGTCCTGTTTCATGGTGCCCTTTCTGCTGTGACCTTAGACTTCATAAACACACAACTAGGACAAACTCCTCCCCTCTTTCTTATTGTGGCAAAATATATATAAATAAAATCTTCCAAATGAAATATTTTTGAGTGTACAATTCAGTGGCCTTCATCACATTTATAATTTTGTGTTGCCCATCATTTCCCATTTGGAAAACTAATACATTTTCTAAAACTTTGTTTTTACTATGCAAACATAAATATCCTATGCATTAAGCAATAACTGGTAACCTCAAATCTCTTTTGTGTTTTTATGACTTGGTCTGGTCTAGATATTTCATATGGGTGAACTCTTAATACCTAACCTTTTTGGAGGGCTTAATTCACTTAGCACAATGTTTTCAAGGCTCACACACTGTCTTAGTCACTTTGTGATTGCTGGGACAAAATGCCCAACACCCACAATTTAAAGGAAGTGAGATTTGTTTTGGCTCCAAGGCAGAACCAGCACAGGAGTAGGGTCTGGTGGGCGAACAGCTGCTCATGTCGGGATGGCTGGATGCAGAGAGGGAGAAAGGAACAGGGGACGGGGACGTGCCTGTGCCCGTCACAGCCCCCATCCATGCACCTGCCCCTTCCGGCTACCTCTGGATAGCACACTCAACTTTGAACTCTTTTTTTAGTGAATTATTCCAGTGATGAGCATTGTGGTCCCATGACCCAGTCACCTTCCCAAAGTCCCTAACATGAGACTTTTTCCAGAAATTCTAAATCTAAACCATAACACCCACGTTGCTGTATATATGAGAAGTTTTTTTCCCTTTTCAAGATTGAATAATATTTATCCTACATTTTGCTTATCCACACCTTTGGCTGTTGTAAATAATACTGTGATGAACACTGGCGTACATGTATCTATTTGTGTCTGTGTTTTCAGTTCTTAGGGGTATGTATATACCCAGGAGTGAAATTGCTGGGTCATATGGTAATCTTGTAATGATTTTTTTGAAGAACTGCCAAATTATTTTGCACAGCATCTGTACCACTCTATACTCCCGCCAGCCGTGTCTGAGGGCTCTAGTTTCTCCATATCCTTGCCAATACGTGTTACTTCCCACTCTTTTTTTTTTTAACTGTACTTGTCCTAGTAGGTATGAAGTTACATTTCACTGTGGTCTTTATTTGCATTTCTGTGATGACTGCTGGTGTGTGGCACCTTCTCATATGCCTAGTGGCCGTAAGTTGTTTCCCTTCTTTTGAGAAATGTCCATTCAAGTCCCTTTTTCATACTTTTATTGAGGTATTTCTCTTACTTTTTTTCAGCTGCCACAAGGGGAGGAAAGAAGAGGGTCTCTCCGGGCTGCTGTGTTATCCAAGAGGCCTCTGGTCTTCCTCTGACGGTTATTTGTTACTGACTCCTCTAAACCTTCTTGCCCCTGAGAATGGGGAGTAGCAATGTGAGGCTCAGAGCAAGAAATAAGTCTAAAAACCTTGTTCTCAGTGATGGCCCTTAGAGGTTCAAAAAGATCTTGCACAGAGTTTACATGAATCCACTTCATGTATGCATAGAATACTTCACTTTAGAGTAGAAAGGGACCATCAGGTTTGGCACCATTATTCATCAGGTTTGGCACCATTATATTACAGATGAGTCCTTTCAGGTTCTGCGAGGTAAAGTAATTGTGCTCATTTGTTTGCTGGTTTCAAACTATATATATATATATATATATATATATATATATATATATTTTTTTTTTTTTTTTTTGTTGTTGTTGTTGTTGTACCAGATTGAACTCACGATGTTGCACTTTCCAGGCAGGCACTTATGCGGCTGAGCTACACCCCCCAGCTCAAACTGTATTTTTAAACACACTTGGTTTATGTGTTGCTATGACTGGTTGCAAAAGTATGACATAAATGTTTGGTAATCTGGAAGAGGAACACATTAAAGATAAGACCTATTTATATTTTTCTCTCTCCCAGTGATAGTGATAGATTCAAGATGAAATTTTTTTTCATCAACTTTAATATATGGATGGTTTCTGGGCTTTTGGGGACCAGGCAATAATATTGCATAAATATAAATGAGCATGATGCTCATCTAGTGCTGTGTACTTTGCAAGACAATATATTCTTACAACATTCTGACCATCGGTGATTGGGTGTTACTATTCCTACTGGACACATACATAGCCAAGATCATCAGGAAACTGGTGTAAGATTTTGGTGTAGAATGCAGTCTATGGTCTAGTGCAGGTAATTTGGCTGTGACACTTGTCACTTGATTACTAGCAGGATGCAGTGGAAAGAACCTCATAATTTAGAATCAAAGAAGCCAGATATAATTCCCAACTTCATGACTATTTCCTTAGCCATGTTACTTTACCTTTCAGAGCCTCAGTTTCCTCATCTGTAACATAGAGACAAAAACAGCATTGGTCTGTCCAGTTGTTGTGGGAATCAAGACAGAGACTAGCATGAAAGTCCTTTGTAAATATAGTTATAAAAACGCTGATGGTTGCTATTACTTGGATGACTGGGCAAGGGGTCACTTGTATTATAAATGTTACTCTGTAAGGTGTAATGGTGTTAGAATCTTACCTAGAGCTTACCTAGAGTTTCAAAGGGCTCCTGGGTAGTAAAAGAGGATGCATGTTTCATATTTGGGTCTTATCCTAACTCAAAACCATTGTCACTTAGAATTCAACAGACAGAACAAGCTAAGTCTTCTTGAGATATTCCCTGCTTTGTAAATACAGCTCAGCTTTTATAGTTCTCTCAGTCACCAAAGATGCAATATTTACTTGTTTCATCTAGCATTTGAAGGGTCAGTCATGAAAATCGGAAAATCTTTCCAACGCACAGAGTCAGTCACGATGTTTCTATTATTAAAACCTTTTTACTCCCTGTGGCTTGGAGGATAAAAGGCCAAATGCTACAGCTACAAATCTTTTTCTTCTCCAAGTGGACTGCACTGCAAATATGCGAATGAATTTTTAGTAATCAAACCCCTGTCATTGGTGGCCCAGGCCCTCACGCCTGCCTGCTCCCAGCCGTCTGTCCTGTCCTGACCTCCCACGTCCCTTTGCCACAGGCTCCTGCCCCAGGACACTGCTCACTGGCCGACTGGGGCTTTCTGTTCTTGCTGCTGCCACGGCTGTGCTGCAAGCCAGCTCTCTCCTCTCTACCGCTTGCTTTGCCCAAATTTATGCTTTAAGACCATGCTCAAAAGCTGCCTCTTCAGCAAGAGCCGCTCTGACCTCTTCTTCTTCATGGGAGGATTAATCGCACCCCTCCCCCCGCCCCCGCGTTTGTGTTTATGTGTATGTGTGTGTGGGGGGAGCACAGTCCACATGCTTCTATCTTCTGTTCTGTGTGAGATTTTGTCCAGCCAACCATCCAGAAGCATATTGAGAGCTAGGGAGAATCACGTCCTCCACGTCTCCAACCCCAGTGCCCAGTGCCATATGTGGAAACAGCAGGTGCTCAATATGTGTAGCTATGGGAATGTTTGTGGAAGACCATAGGGCAAGGTACGCTGATCAGGGGAAGAGGGACCTGTTTGTAATGTCTGCTGCCAGATGAGTTTGAAATTTGCCCATGATCCTTGTAACCTGAAACTAGGCTCATTATTGCTTTGGGTCTTCCCCTTTCTCTGAGAGGAAAATATTTGGCTATCCTTTAGTCATACATTAGATACAAATTAGACAATGAAACAGACCTTGCTTTACAGTTCCACCTGCCTGACCTTTCTGTTTCCCAGTCCGCTCCTGAGCTGGAGATCCAGGGTCAGAAATCCTGGGTTCCTTGTGCTAGGATGAATAACATGCTGTGTGACTTTAGGCAGTCTCTCCTAGTCTCTGAATTTCAGGCTTTTGAATATCTGAGATTTAGAGTAAATATTCTGTGTTCATCTTAGTCCTAACCCTTTCTTTTGATCCTGGGAAAGCTGAGTAAGGAAAATGCAAAGCAAATATATTTTAGAAGGTCAGAAACACTGGCAGGAGATGGGGTGGAGGGCTGGACAGGACCAAATGCAATGTACACCCTGGCTCTCCCTGCCACACTAGAGTGTCCTGTTGTTTAATCATTTCTCAAGCCCAGAATAAATCCTGCTGGTCCAAAACTCACCTTTTTCAGAATGTGTCTTCCTATCCAATGATGTTATTTAATCTTGGAGCTTCTCCCTCAAACCAGAGCACACAATACTTTGAATTCTTTACATTCTTTCCGTGCCTCCCAGAATGTCAACATGTTGCTGCCAGCGAGATCGGATGGGAAACTGTAGAAATCAGAAGAGGTGGATGAATTCAAGCATGGACTTGGCCAAAAGGAGATGAGCATGTCAGGAGGACTGCAAAGCACAGAACCAGTAAGAGCTGTGGATCAAAAAGGGGACATGGACAAAGGGGACAATTCAGGGACCAGAGACATTTAGGAGTTTGTTGTAGACTTTCTTCTTTTCCTGTGCAGTGCTGTTGATTAAACACAGGGCCTGAGGCATGCTAAGCAAGCATCTATTGCTGGGGAGTCACATCCCCAGCCCTTCTGCGGATTCCTTTGCATTTTTGTGGAAGTGTCGAACCCAGGCGAGGATAAGAATAATCCAAGAATATAAACTTAAATATTTTGCAAAAAACATTGCACTGACTTTATTATGTTCTATTAAGTGAAAATTAATTTATTGGCTGACTAGTGACAAACACAATTTTTAGATAAAGCTTCATGTTCAAAGTGAGAGGAGTTCTTTCTCTAATCGCAAAAGAGAAGACCACCATCAAGGAAAGGGTAAAAAGAAATAATATCTTCTTCTTAAAATGATTATTACTAAAGTGAACAAAATGGAGGAGAAAAATAGATTAAGGAAGAAGAACAAAAAATGAAAAGAGGACTCTTAAAAATGCAAGACTGAGGTGGCCGGGGACCAGCAGTACGGCAGTGAACCTTGGGGCAGGACTTTCTCCCAGATTGCCCATCTCCACCATTTCTTTACATAATGAGAACAGGATAATATCTGGTAGTCAGAAAAATATCGCTCAAAATTCAACTAAAGATAAGTAACAGCAAAGATATATCCAGTCCCTCAGCAAACTACTGATGTTGCGTAGCAACAACTGCTGGGTTTTATTTCTGTCACAGGATTGCCATAAGGAAGCTTTGAAATTAAGCTCTTTTTCCTCTTTAAAACAGACAAGGTAGTGTACCTCACTGTACCCATCCGCATCACCTGTCTCCTTTTAAAATTAGAAAGCCATCCTCTCAACAAAAGAGATAATTAAGGGGGTAGCAAGGAAAACAAAAATCTCCTAGCTCTCTGCCAATCTCTTTCCCAGGCTGTTATTTAATCCTGGCAATAACCATGGGAGGCAGGCTTTACTCCCATTTTACAGATGGGGATGCAAAGTTAGAGTGACTTGGCCAAGGTCACATAACCAATGAGGGGTAGAGTTAGGATCTGAGACATCCCCCCACTCCTGTCTGGTCTCAGTCTAGTGCTTTTCCTGTTTCTCACAAAGCAGTGAGCCTTGTGGAAATGTATCTGGCCAAAGCAACAACTCTCACCCATTCTGAAGGCATCTGGGGATCACGGCTGTGCAGGCTAGTTGTACTTCTGGAAGACCATCTGGAAGAATTTGGACCCTTTTCTGACCTCCTGGGCTGAATGTTTCATGGCATAAATTTGCCTGGAACCAAGTGATGTTGTCTATTTCACATTGTTTAATTCAGTCTAATTCAAGAAACTCCGAGAAAGCCAATGGTTGGAACCTATGAAAACACAACAGCTCTTCAGGACACTTGAGTTCAGATCTATTTTAAGGTAGTCCTCACTATAGGTACTGGTATTAGATATTTAGCAGTTGTTCAAGAAACAAATTCCCTATGAGTCTAGACTTCTACTTTAAACCTTATTGTCTTTTCTGATCAGTTGCTGCAGTGTCTGCAAGTGGAAATAAGAGAACCACACAAAAAGAGCCCAAACAGCAGATACTTTGTTATCTTTCTGCTCATATCCATAGAAGGATTCCACCTCTGACTGCTCACCACCTCTGTGGTTCTTACATGGAAGAGAGACTGACACTTACAGAAACTCACTGTGTATCTATTGTGTGTTGGGTACTGAGCAAGGTACTGGGGATAGAGAACTGTATTACTCATGATCCCTAATGTCAAGAAATCTTCAGCCTAATTGCCGAGACAAATATTATACACGTTATTCAAAAATTTAATACTAGGTGTTACCTAGTCTGGTTAATAAGAAAAGATTTCTATGAAGAGGATCCACTTGGTCAGATTAATGCAGGCCTTGGGATCACTGGGGCATTGCAGAGGGAAGGGCAGCATGAGATCGTGAAATATGGAACTCAAGGAGATCAGTGAGCCTGGAGTGTAAATTGTAGAGAAGAAGGTGACACAGGCAGGAGTCTGTGATGGTCTGATGTGTGAGTGTGTGTGCTGGGGCAGGTTATAGTATGAGTGCTAGGGAGTGGTGTCCTTCTATGATAATGGGCAGTCATCAACCAGATTTATCAACAAGGAAGTAGGTTACTGAGATTTATGCTTTAGAGAGTTATATCTGGTTGCAATTAGGAAGTAGATGCAGCTGGGAAAGATTAAATTCAGGAAGATCAGGAAAACACTGAGTAACAAATCTGAAGATATTTCTTTGCCAGAGGTCTCTTAACAGTATTTTAATGTGCAAATGAGTACTGTGAAATGTCTCAGTTGTGGGTATTCTCTCTTTGCCTCTCCAGATCTAATCTACTCCCTTGCTTTAAGAAGCCCATCTTTTGGAAGCATCCAAACCCAACTCTCTTGCCTCTTATTTCTTGCTAGGAAACCAGTGGGGGACACCAGCAGATCAGAGGGTGAGAAGAGGGAACAGGAAAGCCCTCCTCACTGGCCCTCACTTTGCTGGTGGCTACCTGAGATCATGGTTCTTGGTGGGAGGTCCCTTTTAGAAATTTACTTGTTATTAAGGTTTTAAGTTAACAGAAATTGTATCTAATTTTCATATACAACATATTGTTTTGAAATATGTATACATTGTATCAATCAAGCTGATTAACACACTGAATATTTTGTGCTGGAAACAGGTGGTGTCTTTTCTGTGACCATAGCTCACTATGGATTCCATAGCTACAGTTCTCCCGCAGACCCTCCATGTCTATACATGGCAATGACTTCCTTCTTGCATACCCATTCCTTACTGGTTCCCTTAGCCTGCTCATGTCTGTATAGAGTCCTGTCATAGTGTGTTTAGTAAGCCCTGTGGAGCGTATATCGGGCTTCTTGCCAGGACCCTGACTGATATAGTCATACAACATTTTCCTTGAGAGACGTTTGTCAGTTTCAAGGACCATAGTCGATCTAGGGGAGAGATAATGACAGTTTGGATCAAGACTGGCATCATAAACATGAAAGGGAAGACACAGATTGGTGAGATATTCAGGAGGTAGGACAGACAGTATGGCAATTGACTGGGGGGTAGGAAAGGAGAAAAGGAAAGTCAGAAATGGCTCTTCATCTTTGGACTTAAATGGGCAAATGGTGGTGTTAGTGCCAATCACTGACTATATTGGGAAGAACAGGTACGAAGGAGAAACCAAGCAATGTCATTTGGGACACAGTAAGGTCAAGGTATCTCTGGGGTCTCAAAGGATAGAGGCAGGACATGTATAGCTCAAATATTTTTTTTACATTGCTCCTTACAATTTTCTCTTTTTACCTTTGGTGATCATTGTCTCAAAATCTTCTCTGAATATAAATATATGCTTGGGTGGTAAAATATATAGTTTCTTATATTTTTATTGTGACTTGGTAACAACAAAGCCAGATAGCTAGAAATATTGAAAGTCTAGGGGTACATTGTTCTTAAGTTGTTCACATTTATCTCTACCATCTCTGCTAAAGCAGGGTCCATATAAGTCAGTGCTGTATCTTGAATGTGATTTCTTCTCCTGAACCATGCTGGGGCCATGAAGTCACATGTTAGTGGTGTTAAGAGAGTTGAAACTTAATGCAGCTTTGATGTTCAGAGGTGGGGCCTGTGGGAATTGACTGGGTTAGATTAAGTCATGCAGCAGGAGCCCCATAAGTGAATTCTGGTGGTTTTATAAGGAGAGAGAGAGAGGATATATAGAGAGATATGTGCATAGATACTTTAGCTGTTCAGACTTCCATCCACCAACACTGTGGACCAAATAAACTTGTTTTCTCTAAAAGTTGGCTGCCTTAGGTATTTTGTCACAATAACAAAAAGAAGACTTACATAGGGTGAAAACACTGTTAGTTACTAGTCAGCAAGCACTGCTAAGCTCTCACTATTTCTTTTTCAAACTAAGTACCAGGTATTCCTTGGCAGTCTACTGTCCAAGTACTAGCAGACCTTAGTTTGCTTCATTTCTGTTATCAAACAGGCTTGGGCACTTTCAGGGTGGTGGGGCCACTGACGAATATATATATACACCCTTCCAATCTCAGCCTCCCACATCAGAAAGACCTGCTGCCCATGCCAGTCACAAGGTGGCAGTCCTGCTCAACTGACCTAGACAAACTAGCAGGTGTCAACATGAATGCTCCTGCCTTTGACACCTCAGTTGTTATCTCTGATGTAACCTTAGCTCAAAAACTGTCAACCATTATAGAAATAGATTACAAACTCCTTTGCCCAACAACCACATGACAAAATACCTAACGCAGCCAACTTTTAAAGAAAACAAGTTTATTTGGTCCACAGTGTTAGCAGTTAAAAACACAAATCCTTATTTCATGTAGTTCCTGAAAGTTGGGAAGGGGAAAACCATCTGGCTGGGCACTTTCCCAAGGCTGCAATCAAGCCGTTGA
Source organism: Dolichotis patagonum (assembly GCA_004027295.1). Classification (NCBI taxonomy): domain Eukaryota; kingdom Metazoa; phylum Chordata; class Mammalia; order Rodentia; family Caviidae; genus Dolichotis; species Dolichotis patagonum. The sequence continues at coordinate 70,964 of PVJX010002902.1, forward strand.
GTCAAGGCTGCAGTCATCTTAAGGTTCCACTGGGGCCGGAAAATCTGAGTTTTTAAGCTCATTCATATGACTTGTGGGAGGCCTCATTTCCCAGTGGTTGATGGCTGCAGGCCTCAGCTCTTTACCATAGGGAATCTCACACATGGCAACTGCTTCCCTCAGAGCAGGAGCAGGAGCAGGAGCAACCCCTGAAATACTGATATGGGTGCTAACAGATAAATGGAAGGAGTTATCCAAGACAGAAGCTGCAGTATTTTATAACTTAATAATCTTGGAAGTGATTTGTCATCATTTCTATTTTATGCTATTTGTCAAGTAGACCAACCCTGGTTCAGTATGGCAACAAATCATAGAAAGATGTGAATACCCAAGACAGAAATCATTAAGGACCATCTTGGACTACTATAGTGCTCAAAGCCAAATGAACAGCAGCCCTACACTATTCCTACCCTTTCTCATCTCATTTGACTGTTTTTACCTGCTAGAATGTCAGCTCCTTATTCTCTATCATAGTCCCACGCGCCTGATACATGTGATGTATGTGTGCAATATCTTGAAAAGAAATGAATGAATGGATATTTCACCCATGCTTCAGCTGTACCATTTTTTTTAATGAGGTGGAAGGAAATTTAAAGAGCCTGAAGCATACCTCATCTCACAGATGAGGTCCATAGAGGTCTCTTTATTTGTTAGCAATGCATCCATAACTAGGACCTAGTCTCTAAACTCATTCTCTGTGCTTTCTACTTTACTCTCTCTAAACTTCAGTCTTTGTACCTCAGAATTATCCTTGACACAAAATTTAGTAGCTGTGTTAATAAATCATCTACTTCTGCAGTTCTGCCTTTTGTGTTACTGCCTTAGTTCCACTTCTGTTGAAATATTCAGTAATGCTTTCATCTGATTTTCCTTCTATATAGTAATTTTCTTTTCCCATTCACCTTCTGGTTCCCTGGCTCTTACCCTAAGTGTATTAAATGACCAAGGTTTCATTGAAATTAAGTTCTAATATTAACGTGCACAATCATCTTCCATGCTCTGTTTATTTTTATTCTTGTGATACAGTTAATAATTCTGCATCTGTCTGAAATGGCTTCTAGTTTAAAAGGCAAAGCAACAATCTTTTGCAGCAGAACATATTCCAACTTTGCACCTTATTTTTACTTCATTTCTCTATTTCTTACCTTCTTCTAGTATGAGCCTAATTAAAAATTTTTATATGAAAAAGATGGATCTTTTGCAAATGGGAAGTTGACCAAGTGATGTTTGGAGAATGAGAGAAGAACAGAGAAATGGGATGTAAAAAGAATTAAAATGTGTAATGTACATATGTCAGTTATGCACAATGAATGTATTCATTATGTACCTCAAACATACACTAATTAATTTTTTAATATAAAATCTCAACATTTCTGGAGTAAAGATGTCTCTTCCATATTTAGAGATATTTAAAATGTTTTTCTCCACTCTTTAGTCTTTGCTGATTGTACATTGCATGAATACTATCAAAGCATGGGCCACAATGAATTGTTTCTTATGTGTCTATTTTCCGTACTAGACTGGGCACCTTTAGGGCAGGCATGATGTCTTACTTATTTTTTGTATACTCTGGTATCTCGTGGTAAAGGTCCTGAGAGAATTTCCTTGGATATTTGTCAAATCAAATCAACCATCTCTTAATATCATTTCAAATGTTAGATGAAGGCCTTCTCTTCCTAATAGTGATAATTCTTACATAAAGTCTTCTTGTATTTCTCATAAGAGATAGGAATCTTTTCCCCCAAGATTATCATTTTCTATCCTTTGAATATTCTGAAGCCTGATCTGAGCAGAGCTATTTGAAAACCTTGCTACTCTGGACAATGTAAATTGAGGTGTGCCTGGAAAATCTCTCTCTCACAGGTGAGAGATAAATCCTTTTTCAAATAAATCCAAACTTTGCTCATTTGGGGGCTTGGAAGTTTTTTAGTTTACAAGAGGCTTCTTTGGAAACCCACATATCTCCAGGAAAAAGGCTGTAACCCCTGTCTCATCAGCAGACACTTTAGCGAGTTTACCATTTCACGAGGAGCTGGACGAGCGTGTAAATTCCTGTTAGAACAAACCCCATGTTTGGAGTAGAGGTCGTGTGACCAAAGGGGAGGCGAGAGGAGCAAATAAACCAGCTCCTCACTAACCCAGGGCTGTGAGCAGTGGGCGATGCCATGCAGAGAACGAAGCACTTGGTGTAGCTTTCCGGCCTTCTCTTTCTCAAGCTCATATCCAGTGCTAGAAAATTAGCCATGAAGCTGCCACTGGCTACTTTGCTTTAGTCACCAAAGCAGCCTGGAAAGACACTGTTGCAGGCAGCACAAGCAAGGATGAAAAGATGGAAGGGACTCTGCTCAGCAGAGGGGGCTGTGCAGGTAACCTCCCTCAGGGTAGAGGATTGCTCAACTATTCTCAAGCTAGCTGCAGGTTTATAAATTTTGTTTTTCTGGTTTGTCATGCACTGCAGCCTACATAGCAGGAGATGAACATTTACTTTTTAAATTAAAGGTTAAGGCTGGGCGTGGTGGTGCACTCCTATAATCCCAGCACGTGGGAGGCTGAGGCAGGCAGATTGTTGGAAGTTCGAGACCAACTTGAGGGGGGCTACAAAGTGAGCCCCAGGCCAGCCTGACCCACATAGTGAGACCCTGTCTCAAAAAGACCAAAAAAAAAAAAAATTAGAGATTAAAATTGAAGTTATTTGAAGAATGTATTTTTGTACTTTAAATCCTTGAATGGAATTAAAGACTCCGATGATGCAGGAAAGAGGATTGGATGTGGACAGCTTTCCTTTTGTTTCGGTCTGTTGTCCTTTGTTATGGCTCATAAGTCTTCACTCTCCTCTAGGCCATCATAGAGCAGGATGCATGTGGCTCTCAGGTTGTGTATCTTCGAGTGCTCTCAGAGCACACTCAGGTTGCTCACGTCTCTGACTTGGGAATGAGCCTCACTCAAGGCATAGGTGAGAAGCCTCTGTTGTTTGCCATGGGAGTCCCCATGGTCCACACCAGTAGTTCCAATTCCAGGCCTGCCCAGATGACACATTGTACTGTGCAGTGCCTGGCCTGTGACTGAGCCATCCTCACTGATGCTCCCTTGGCAAACTCAGTGACAAAGCCAGCAACACAGCTTTCAGACCTCGTTTCACTTGTACCTTGGAGTTTTCAGCCTCCTATTCCTAGGAATTGCCTTGAGGTGGACATCAAGAACTTTACCCATTTCTCCTGTTCTGTTTAGATTTCAGGAAGCAGGAACCAGCAGAGCTGCCTAATGCTTCTTAACATTCAGTATTATTACATTTATAATGTTATTCACTTTAAAAATAAATGTATTTTCTACTTTGTAACCCTCTGTTCTCTTTCATTCAGCTGTATAATAATGTCAAATGCTTAGAACCCAGATTAGAAACTCTTACAATGGTCTCTGATTAAACCCCCAATAAAAGCACAGTCAGGAAAATTCATAATTTAAGGCATGCTAACTAACTCTTGGCAGCTCAATTTATATTTTGTAAGTCTAAAACTAATTTGAGGATTACATCTTAAACTAAAAAGCTTTATGGGTACTTTGGCAAAATGCTATTAAAAATAAATGAATTAAAAACAAAAATTTGGCAGATTGTTCATTCCTTTACAATATTTCCTTTTACCTTTTCTATTTTAAAAACATGATTTGTGATAATGTACCATAATTGTTTAAAATCAGTGAAATAAAAATGCAAAGAAAAGATGTGACAATGAAGGGCATTGAATAATTATTCCAGAAAACTCAGACTGAGAAAAATGTCTACTCTTAACCACAAGACTTAGTAGTTAGGACAAAAAGGAAAGCAGGTTGGAATATGTAGCTCTCAGATATAATAATAAACATACTTTACAGAGTCTTCTTGGAGCTGATCTCTAAAAAATATTATGCTGTGAATCTTTGGGATGTTGGTCAAGATAGTAGACACATCTTTACAAAATAAGAAGTTTTTTAGTATGTATTAATTATATAAATTTTTGATATAAAAATGAAGGCATAGTGTTAAATCATAACTTGCAAGACTACTTCTCTACAAAAGTGGAGTAATATTCAGGTATATAACTTCCTGGTGAGAAGACATGATATAGTTTCAAATTCTAAAAGAATTACAGGATTGAAAACTAAAAATTCTTAAAGTCTGTCTTACACGTTAATGATCAGAACTGGGTTTCTGTTAGGAACTGACACAAGATACTTCAGAATTAGTTACTGGTGGGACTGTAAACTCCAGACATCCTGTATTGTTGGAAATAATATTTATGTCCTTTAGAGAGATGGTGAATTCATGCTTTATGATCCTCTAAGACCTCACCTTCCTAACTTGGGGATGGTCTTCTCCAATTCACCAAAGTAAATGAGAAAAGATACCTGCAAACATATAATATCAATAAAGCACCTAGCAAATTGCTTGGGACTCAGAAGGTGCACAGCATGTGTAAGTGTCACTTAGGGTGGCAGTGTGGTAAGGGTTCTGGGCATTCCAGCCATCTTGCATGTGCCAAAACCAGAATTCTATCTGAGGTGTTCTAATGCCAGAGCTTCTCTCTAAACCACTGTGTTCTGAAACAGAGGTTCACAAATTATGGATCCAACCACATCTGCCTCATGGTTACCTGAGAACTGTTACCAACGCAAATTCTTGGACCTTATCTCGTATCTGCTAACTCAAAAGCTCTAGGTGTGGGGCCCAGAAATCTATTTAAATATGTCTTCCCAGTTGATTCTGATGCATATTGGAGTTTACAGCCACAACTTTAAAGAGTCCCTCTTTCCATATAAATATATAGTATAAAATTTCATGAACATTGATAAAAGACAACTTAAAAAGAGCAAATACGTTGACTATGAATTTGTTAAAATTCTCATTGACATAACAGCCCCATTGATGAAATATTCTTAGAAAGACAGAATAAAATCTCCCCTTCCCTCAACAGAAAACAAAGTTTGAGTCAAATGAAACCTGTGGCTGTAACTACTAGTTTATAAAGACAGGTTCTTGGTATCTTCCCAAAAGATATGATACCACAGCAATATATGCACACCCATGTTTATACAGCACAGTTTGTAATAGCTCACTCTTGGTAACAGCTCAGATACTCATAAATGTATTAATGGATAAATAAAATGTCTTTATATACAACAGAGTACTACTCTGCCATAAAGAAGGATAAATTTGAGACAATTTAGGTAAATGGATCCACTTTGAGACTGTACTTTTAAGTGAGATTGTATTTTGCTCCTTTGTCTTGACATTTTCCTGTATTTCTCTGAGCCTGTTCATGTATCCAAGGTGTTTCCTGCATTGGCTGCCAGTCCCTCGGTGTGGGAGATTGGGCTAAGCACCTGGGTCCCTCTGATTTGGGGTTCCTGGAGTAGTGGAGAGGTGCAGGGTGGTGGTTCACTAATCCTCCCCTACCTCCCATGGTGGTGGAGCCTTGGGATGTGGCTTCTTCTCCCGGCCTGCATTGGGCTCACTGGGAGGCTGGGCCCCACGGGGACAGAGAGAGTCAGGGCATGGAAAAATACCATGTCTTTTTTATCTATTCTGCAGTTGATGGGCAAGCTACCCCTCCTTTTTTTTTTTTCTGAGTTCCTGTCACATGGGATATTGTTTTCTCTCTTTTGACTTTCAGTCTATCAATTTCCTTTTGAGTTAAATGTGTTTCTTGCACACAGCATATTGATGGATTTTGTTTCTTGATCCACCCTGCCTGTGTTTGTTTTTATTGGTGAACTGAGGCCATTTACATTAATGGTTATAACTGATGTGTATTGGCTTGTCTTTGCCATGCTGTTTTCCTGCTGTTGGTTCCTTACTTTTCTCTTCTGTTTAATTGCTTGCCCTGCTTGATGGTTTCTTTCTGTTGTTGATGTTGGAAACATGGTTATTTTTATCTCTTTCTAGAATATCTTTCAGTATTCTTTGTAGGATTGGTTTGGTGGTCTTGAATTTCTTCAGTTGTTTTTTGTCATGGAGGTGTCTTATTTCTCCATTAATTTTGAAAGATAGTTTTGCAGGTTACATCAGTGTGGGTTGGAAGCTGTTTTCTTTCAGAACTTGAAATACATTTTAAGCTCTTCTTGAGTTGGTTTGCGCTGTGAAGTCTGCCTTGATTCTGATGGGATTTCCTTTATAGATGATCTGTTTCTTTTCTCTAACAGCTTTTAATATTTTGTTCTTGTGCTGAATTTCTGGGATCTTGATTTTTATATCTGAGTGTAGATTTATTTTGGTTATGGCTAGTTGGAGTTGTATATGCCTCACTTATCTGTATGTCAGGTCCTTTTCCCATGCTTGGGAAATTTTCTGCTATTACTTCTATAAATAGTCTTTTTTCATTTATGTTGACTCTTGCTTTTATGGTGACACCTATCAGTTTAAATTATTTTTCTTTGCATTGTCTTAAAGCTGTTGAGTTATAATTTCTTGGTTCCTTCTTAATTTTAAGAGATCTTCCCTTTCATGATCACTAGCTGCAATCTATCTTCAAGATCTGAAAGTCTATCTTCAACTTTGTTCTAGTGATTTTTCTATGTTTCAATGGAGTTTTTAAATTCCTGGATATCTCTTTGAATGTTTTATGTATTCTAATTCTTTACTATATTGTCCATTCAAGGTTTCCATCATTTTCCTATGCCCCTCTTTTATTAAATCTATCTCTTGTTTAGATATGCTCAGCAATATTATGTTTGTGATTTTTTTCTTTTACTTGAGATATTATTTCAGATCTGATTTACAGACTCAAGAAGTTGTTTCTTTACGTCAGCTGCTATCATTTCAGAAATTTTGGGTGTGTGATTATCAGTTTCTTCTATGTCTGTGTCTCCTGGATTTGTTCTGTGTGGGCGGGAAGTCTAAGATTGCATTTTGCTCCTTCATCTTGACATTTTCCTGAGTTCCTCCAGATGAGCTGGTTGTAGGGTTTCAGGCACTTCCTGTACTGGCTCCCCATCTGTGGTGCAGGGGACTGGGCCAAGCACCTGGGTTTTTCCAAACCTAGGTTTCGGGAGATACAGTGGGGTGCAGGCGAGGCTTCCCTGGACCTACACAGTACAATGAAGCTTCCCTGATAGCTGCAGGTATGCAGGAGTGTGGCTGGCTGCTTCTCTGGGCCAATGCTGGCTATGAGCAAGAAGGTTCCTCCAATGATGGTGGGTGCATGGGGCCTGGCTGGCTGCTTCTCCTGACTTGTACTGGCTGGTAGTATAAAATTTCAGCTCTCTCATCACAATATGATGTTTACACATGTGGGTCTTGTTTATTTTGCTTATGAGTATGATCTTAAGTTGCATCCATTTACCTATAACAGTCTCAAGTTTTGGGCCATGGATGTAGCTCGGAGGCGAAACATCATCCTGGTGAGCACAAAGTCTTGAGTTCAATGTCTGGTATCAAAAAATAAAGTCTCAAGTTTATCCTTCTTTATGGCTGAGTAGTACTCCATTGCAGAAAAGTATATCTTTGTAATCCATTCTTCAGTTGATGGGTATTTAGGTGGTCTCCAGAATCTGGCTATTACAAATTGTGCTGCTGCAAACATGGGTGCACATATGTCACTGTGGTATGATGTTTTTAATTCCTCTGGGAAGAGTCCCAGAAGGGAAATTGCTGGGTTAAATGGAACCTCCAGTCCTAGTTTTTTGAGAAATCTCCATACTCATTTCCAGAGTAGTTGCACCAGTCTCCACTCCCACCAACAGTGGAGAAGGGTTCCTTTTTCCCCCATGGCCCCTTCAACATTCGTTATTATTTGATTTCTTGGTAATAACCATCATTTCATGTATTTATCTGCTGTTTGTGAGTTGAGGATTCAGCTCAGTGGTGTAAGCACTTGCCAAGCAAGCCTGAGATCATGAGTTTGAGCCCTGGTACCAAAAAAAGATTGTTATTTGCTGTTTGTATTTCTTTATCTGAGAAGTGTGTATTCATTTCATATACACATTTTTGGAGTGAGTCTTTAAATTTGGGAAGTCTGATTTTTTGTGGAATTCTTTATATGTTCTTGATAGTAATCCTTTGTCTGAGGAACAGCTGGCAAACATTTTTTCCCACATCATGGGTTGTCTCTTGACTCTGTTGGTGGTTTTGGTTTTCTTTTGGTACCAGGGATTGAACTCATGATCTTGTGCTTACCAAGCAGGCACTTACACCGCTCAGCTAAACCTCTGACCCTGTTGGTGGTTATGTTGCTGAGATATATCCCTGGTCCTCTTCCAGCAGATTTAATGTTTCTGTTTTAACATTTAGATCTTTAATCCATTCTGAATTTAATTTAGTGTATGGTAAAAAATATGTGTCCAATTGTAAATTGTAATCTTTGGCATGTGCAGAGCCAGTTTTTCCAGCACCATTTATTAAAGAGTCTTTCTCCTAGTGAAGGTGTTTGGCACCTTTGTTAAAGGTAAGGTGGCTTGGTATATCTGGAGTTGCTTCCACATCTTCTAATATGTTCCATTGATTTTGGGGTCTCCTTTTTTTGTTTTGTTTTGCCAGTATGATCCTGTTTTTTTTACCATTATATATATATACCATTATATATATATATATCATTACATATATATACCATTATATATATATCATTATATATATATACCATTATATATATACACCATTACATAACATATATATACCATTATATATATATCATTATATATACCATTATATATATACCATTACATAACATATATATACCATTATATATATATATATATATATATATATATATATATATACACACACACATATATATCACAGTTTGTAGTATAATTTCAAGTCAGGGATTGTGATGACCCTAGCCTTGCCTTTGTTGTCCTGAATTGCCTTTGCTAGTCTAGGTCTCTCCTGGTTCCAGACAAATTTTAGGATAACTTTCTCTAATTCTGTGAGATAGGCTATTGGAGTTTCATTAGATCTGTGTAACAGTTTTGGAAGTATGGTCATTTTCATTATACTGGTCCTTCCTACCCAAGAACAAGGGATGACTTTCCATTTTCTAATATCCTCTTCAATCTCTGGAGACTTTTCCTTGTACATCTGAGAGAACCATAGGAAGCCATATATGAAATTACTTCTTTAGGACACAGATGAAACAGCCAGTACCTAAGATGATCTTGGTATCCATGGCTTGTTCAATCTTCTATGTTGACTCAAGGCTGATTTCTGTGAGCAGCATAATACTGTGGATGTGATGATAGATGATTCTGTGGTCTTGCTGGGTTTCTGGCTCTGATGAAAGTCAAACATCAAGTTATAAAGACCTTTGAGGCCCTATTGAGAAGCCCACAGTGACAGGAATCAACTTTCCAGTATCTAGCTGCAGATGAGTCACATTAGAAGGAAATTCTCCAGTACCAGAAAGTCTTTAGTAGCTGAAACTTCAACTGGCATTTGATTGCACCTCTTGAGAAAAAGCCTAACCAGAATTCTATAAGCAAACCAGTCAAGAATTCTACATCTGCATCAACTGCAAGAGAGAACAGGTGATTGTTGTTGTTGTAAGGCACTAGATTTGGTGTTATTGTTTAGAAATAAATAATGACTACAATAGATGACAAATTATAGCAAAGAGAGTTATGAGTAGGCATCTTGTGACTATGGGAGGGAGCCAATTTGGGGTAAAGGTTACATTCTGGAAGGCAAAGCAGAGAGACTGGAAAGAAATTGATTCTTTGCTTGTCATCAATGTAAACTATTTTGCTTCTATATTTTCCAGGTCATAAGAAATGTATCTCTTTTATTATTATGATCAGTTTGGATTTATATTACTTTTAATTGCATGATTAAGACAGAAAATATGAGAATTTTTAGTGTCATGACTGGATTATAGAAAGAGTATGAGAAAAAAACCAAAAAGAGTAGTAAGAAGAAAGAAGAGTGATCCTGAAAAGTTAGGTCATTGTATTCATTTCCTAGGGCTGCTGTGAAAAATTACTACAAACTGGATGTTATGGCTTGTGTCTAATGTCCCTCCAAAGCCTCATGCAGTTATAGGTGGCTTTTTCTCAGAGGTGGCTGAATCTAGAGTGTGTGATGCTGGGATTAAGAATGTGTGGTTATTAAATCAGTACACTTATTGCTTTGGCACTGTCCTAATCTTGGTAGCCTAGATAGAGTATAAAAGGGACAGAAAGAAGCTGCTGAAGCCCTTTGGTTGCTTTCTGCCCACCATGAGTTATTTCTCCTCTGTGATGCTGCTCTGCCTTGGAGCCAGCCAATTATGGACTAAAACCTCAACAAACTGTGAGCTAAATAAACCTTTCCCCCTTTAATTTTGAGTGTCAGGTGTTTTGTCTCAACCATGAGAAAAATAATTAAGACACTGAATAACAATACAACAGGATTTTGTATTCTTACCACTCTGGAAATCAGAAGAACAAAAATCAAAATATTGGTTAAGTTTGGTTCTTTACAGATATGGAATCAATGCTTCTTGGAGTTCCTTAGCTTATAGATACACTACCCCAGCTTCTGTCTCTTTCACCTACATGGTCTTCTTGGTGTGTCTTCACACAAGTTCCTTTTCTTTTAGATAGATAGATAGATAGATAGATAGATGATAGATAGATAGATAGCTGTTTGAGTCAGGGTCAATCAGGCTGGCCTTGAACTCACTCTTGAGTCTAGGCTGGCCTCAAACTCATGGTGATCTTTCTGCCTCAGACTCCCAAGTGCTGGGATTACAAGCATGCAGCACCAGGCCCAGCTCATACAGATTTCTTATAATGGTACCAGTCATTGAATTTAGAACTCACTCTAACCCAGCATGACTTCATCTTAACTGATTGGGAAGACTGTTTCCAAATAAGGTAATATTCTAAGGCTCTTAGTGGATGTGAGTTTGGGGACACTATTCAACTCAGTATAGTTATGTTTTATAGTATTTTTTCACTCAACAGATACTTTTGAGTGCTACATTTTATGTTGGTAATTAGGAATGGGGCGATAAAAAAGTCAGATGGGACTGATGTCTTATATGGGATTTATGATCTGTAGAGTTCAGTTTGGAAGGCATCAAACAAATGGTTGCATGTATAGGATGTGAGTGAAAAAATACAATGACTATTTAAAAAATTTGTTGCAGCAAAAGACACATTACTTATAACCTTCCTCAAAATACTCCCACTCATTTCAAATACACGTCCCATTTTTCTTACCACTTTCTGAGGCTGATCTGGAAGTCCTCTTTTGTTAGTGTTTTTTCACGGTTTCCTCAATGTCCTGAATTGATTCAAAATGTTTAGGGCAATTTCTGTCAAATAAAAAACATTATGATATGTCCACATCTGTCTTATTCACTAGATTTGGTACCATGAGACTTCTGGCTCTTCTCCAAAGCCAAATTGACCATGAAAGTTTGAATCAATTCAGAACATTAAGGCATCCAGATGGTGCAACTAAAGACACTAATGAAAGATTTCCAGAATGACTTCATAAAGTGGCAAGAACAATGGTAAGTGTGTTTGGTGTGAGATAGAATATTTTGAGGGGGATTAGTGGCAATGTATCTTTCGCTGTAGTAAATAATTTAAAAGTTAAGTATTCACCACATTTTTTTGGTCTTTTTGAGACAGAGTCTCACTATGCAGTTCAGGCTGGCCTTGGGCTCACTTTGTAGCCAAGGCTGGTCTTGAACTTGCAAAGATCCTCCTACGTCAGCCTCCTGAGTGCTGGGATTACAGGAGTGCACCACCATTCCCTGCTCACCACGTATTTTCATCATACCTCATGTAATAGAAATTATAAAAGAGGGAGTACTAGATGTGATGGTATCACACGAAAAGAAATCTACATAATCTGAGGTGGAGGTGATTAAAAAGACTTCTTGTGGAATGGACATCAAAGTTTAAACCAAACAGCAAATAGATATTAGTTGAGTGATGAATACAGAGATAAGATTTTTGCAAACCAGTACAATGTATAAGGATTTGCATTTTTAACAAGTACTTCACTAATGCTCTTTCATGCTGCACTTTGAGAACCACTGTGGCACCTCAGCTGATCAAAAATGTACTGCCTACAGGGGAAATTACTCCCCCTTGGTCCTCTCATTCAATCCTTCGTATAGGGACAGGATGGGGAGCCTCCCTAACCTTCTGGACACACAGCCCCTTCTTCACCTGGTACTCTGTCTACTAAATACAACATGCGGCTTTTATCTGATTTAGATTTTTTGCTTCCCACAGTGAGCATTCTCCAACTCTTCCCTACCTCCAGCTCTGTTCTATTTTCTGCCGCCTAACAAGCCTACTGCTTTGCATTTCAGTTGACAATTTACTTTCCATTGAATTTCAGAAGACCACCTTTTTCTTGAAAACATCCTAAGTGCACATTGCATTCATTCAATGTTTTATGTGAGGAAAGACATTAACAATTTCTCATTTCTCATCTTCATCAGCAAAGAACAAAATTTAAAAATATATTTTTATTTTAATTGACACATAGTAATTGTGCATATTTTTAAAAGTACAGTGTGACATTTCAATACATTTATGAAATGTGTAATGATCAGATCAGGGTAATTGGCATATCTATTGCCTCAGACATACATCATTTCTTTGTGTTGGAAACATTCAAAATCCAGCAGAGGAAAATTAAAAAAAACAACAACCCAGTATCTTTCTTTTAAAAAGAAGATATTGTTTATAATAACATTCTCAAATACTACAACTGAAAAAAATTATAATAAGATTTGGGACTGTTTTTCCAGAAACCTCTAGTAGATTCTCACCATTTGTCTCCTTTGTAAGGTTGGTAAAACACACATTTAAAGTAATTTGGCCAGAGATTGTAGAGCTTTAAAGACTCTTGAAGGTCACTGAAGTTTTGAAAGACCATTATCCCTTTATTTTACGGATGAGAAAAACTGAAGTGCAAAGAGATGAGTTACGTAGTCATTTTTATCACAGAATTCAAAATACTCTTTCTAATGCCTGTTACTTTATTTACTTTTAATGACCTTGGTTCTCTGTCTTATTTTGCATGTGAGGCCACATTCTCCATGCCTGGTCCAGTCTCTCAAGGTTTTTTCTCCTTGTTTGTTGCCACTTAACTCATAAGAAATCCAGTACCCTCCTCACTCAGCGGCCCAGGTCTCAAAGCAATGAGGGTCTCTTCCTTGCCTCCTAGGGAACTGGCCGCTACACTCCAGCTCTGGCTTCTGTGTCTTTTTCAAAAGGTTATGCATGTCTTAATCACACAGAAAAGGAAAAAAAAATGTTTTAAAGCCGTTTTCATTCGTTGTCTCCAGTCTAAAAATAGGGTGACAGAGGGATCGTGGGATAAGCAGCCGGAGCAGGGAAGAGTCGGTTGCCACAGTAACCAATGAGCCATTTCGCTGCATTTGCCTTGACTGTGTGATTTCTGGGAGTTTTTCCCCCTGTCTTTCTTTCTCTTGTGCGTGGAGGTGGGGGTAGGTGTGGGGGCATTTTTAGATTATATAATATGGAACTAGATTCCCCACTTCCGGAGTTAACTAGTCTTCCTCAAACTGCTGCTCCCTTTGCTTCCTCCTCCACTGTAAACAGCCTAGGGCCAGTTGGCTTAGCTGGGGACCAAGAGAAATGAATATGACCGCACCCATATCTTCTTATATAAGTACTTTTTTAGCAATACATCCTCAGTTTTTGACAAGTTAGCTCTATAGGAATATTTCCTCTCTCTCTGATCAAGTGCTCAAATGATCCAGGACCCACTAACCCACCAGGAATCTTGGCAATTTCCTCCTGTAGAGAGAAGAGAGGCAGCCGCGAGCCAGAGCCAGCGGAAGTCACTCTGAAGCTGACCTGATTCTGAGGCCCTCACTTCAGAAAGCTCCACCCTCTCCTTGCCTGCAGATCGAGGATCAGATTCAGGCGACATTACTGTGCAAAGAGCTCCTTTTGGAGGCAAATAGACTTGTGTTTGAATTCTGAACCCACCACCACCTTAGGCTAACAATTACTTAATATTTTCGAGCTTGCTGTGTGGTTTGAAGAGATAACATACAAAAAGCAGCCAGTACAGTTTCTGGCATGTATTAGGCACTGAATAAATGTTCATCTAGTTCCCACTTTCCCTGTTTGTCACTTTCTTCTTTTCTATTACAGGCCTTCAGTAGGCCACTGAAGGATCACTGCTAGGCAACATCTTGAAAGTGCCACCTATGTTTTAGGGGCCACCCTTGCCTGTCTTTTTCTCTTTTTCTGTCCACAGTCCTCCTCCTTCTAACTGGCTGCCTCCTGTCTTCACACAGCACCTCTCCACACTTCTCACCTTTCCCAGCTCCTCATTTAAACCGATCTACTCTCCAGTCCATTCATGAAGAGCTCAGTGGATGCTCGGATACCTAACCAGGTTTAAATCAAAATGTAAATATGTACCCAGTGGATCCACATGGATTAAATGACGCATGAGGAGCTTCAACTTTTACTACTCATTAGGGGGAAGAGGTATGAATGAGAAGCTGAATGGGAGTGTATTCATAACGAATAATTTTTCAGTTATAGTGACAGAAATCTAGCCTGAACTCACCTAAGCAAAAAAGTAAACAGAAAGTTCAGAATTGGAGCTATCCAAGGGATCCCAGGCATTCAACTACTAGCTTCAAACTCTTTCTACTTCTAAACTCTTTTTTTCTCTGAGTGTCCTTCTCAGATTGGTAATGGGGATTCTCAGTTACATCTATTCCAGCTTCTTTGTCCCAAGAGACAAGATTCCTCTCTTTCAACTCTAAACTGGAAAAGTCTAGAGAAAGGTTTTGAGTGGCTTGGTTTAAATCTTATAGCAACTTGGACCAGTCACGTTGGCCAGGAGAATGAGTTGTATCTCAGATCAGAGAGGGGACAATCCATGATGGGTAGTCACCAAAATGACATGATTGAAGTTGTAGATAGTCAATTCCCCAAGGGAAGTTGGAGTGCTAGTGGGAGAAATAACAGGTTCACTTTGGGAGAAGAATCACTGAGAACAGTGGTCACTTAGACAAGTACTTTGGGAGACACAGAGGTACAAAGCAAGGCTTGATCAACTGAGGAAGAGGACAAGATTTTTGCCCTTGATAACTTCCTGAATTCAATGTGAGGAGTGAGGGAGAAGCAGGAAGAGTCTCAGGGACACAGAGGATATAGTTAGAGGTGAATTAAGAGAGGAGAATTAAGACTGAATGAAAACCTAAAAAGAGTTGACTGGCTTTGTTTGCTTTATTTTTTGCTTCTTGTTTGTTTTTTGAGACAGGATCTTGTTAAGTTGCCCAGGTTGGGCTGAAACTTTCAATTTCCCTGCCTTAGCCTTACATAGAGCTGGAATTCCAGCATGTACCAGCATACACTGCCTTTAAAACATTTTTTAAGCTCGGTTTGATGGAATGCCCATGTTTCATTTTACCCTCCTATGGGCTGAATATTGTGTTTCCCCAAATTTATGCAAGGTAAGGGCATTAGGAAGTGGGGCCTCTGGAAAGTGACTGGGTCATGGAGATAGCGACCTCTTGAATGGGATTAGTGCCCTTATAAAAGAGACAAAGAGGTCCCTTACTCTTTATGCCACATGAGGACCCAGAAAAGAGGCACTAACCAGACACTAAACTGGCCAGTGCCTTGATCTGGGATTTCTCATCCTCCAGTACTACTGGGAATAAAATTTTTCTTTGTAAGCTACTCAATCTGTGGTATCTTATTAGAATAACCTGAAAGAACTAAGATGGGTGTCAATAGGCATTCCTAAAAATAAAGGAAAATAAAGCTAAGAAAGAAAAGGAAAAGAAAAAAAGAAGAAGGAAAGAAAAAGGGCTCTGTACCATGTTTAAGAAGTGATGGATCAGGGCTGGGGATTTAGCTCAGTGGCATAAGTGCCTGCCTTGCAAGCGTGTGGTCATGAGCTCGATTCTTGGTGCAAGAAAAAAAAGAAAAAAAAGATGGATCAAAGTTACTTAAATTTTAGCATTTTTGTTTTCCTTGTTACTATAATGCTTGTTGCACACTTGTTTGACCATGGGCCCAACCCTCTTAACCATAGATCCTGTTACTCGTACCTGAGGTGGACGTGCTGTCGACAGATGATATTCTAGTAAATGTTCCGATTCAATACTCTGCATAAATCATGGCAATAACTACAATGTCACATTCAG
This sequence comes from Dolichotis patagonum, assembly GCA_004027295.1. NCBI lineage: Eukaryota > Metazoa > Chordata > Mammalia > Rodentia > Caviidae > Dolichotis > Dolichotis patagonum. Next base: position 87,121 of record PVJX010002902.1, read on the forward strand.
AAGGATCTTTAGCGGTAAACATCTGATGTTCTTTTCTTCTTTGCTTTTGGTACTGGGGACTAAACCTAGGGAGTGCTGATGTATATCCCCAGTTCTCTACTTTTTTGTTTTGAGACAAGGTCTTGCTAAATTGCCCAAGGAGGCCTTGAACATGTCATTTTCTTGCTTCAGCCTCCTTAGTGCTGAGATTCCAGACATGTCCAGCAGCACATGTCATGAATGCTCTTTTACAAAATTAAATCTTTTATTTAAAGGTTATTATAGGCTCACATGTTATAGTTTCATGACTGGTCTATAATAAATTGCAAGAAATAATACAGATCATTCCAAACTGTATCTTTTATTTTATTTTGGAGAGAATAAAACCAAACAAAATAAAACAGAATAAAGCCAATAGAACAGACCAATTGAAGAGATACAAGACTTCAAAACAAGATAATAGCAAATCAACAATGGCTACCATAATGTCTCTTGTTTTCTTCAAAATAGCAGTCTGTATCATCAGACATAAAAATATCGAACAAAACAAAACAGAATAAAACCAATCAAAACAAAACAATGAATAAATTACAGGACCTCAAAACCAGATAATAGGAAATCAACAATGGCTACCATAATATATCTTTTTATTTTCAAAATAGCTGCCCGTACCATCAGAGATAATAAAATCAAACATAACAAGACAAAATAAAACCAAACCTAACTATTCTCTGCATGACTGACAAAATTCTTGAAAGAAATCAGAATAAGATTTTGGGGGAGGGAGTTTTTCAAATTATGTATTCAATTTTCTTAGTAGTTATAAGTCTAATCACATTATTTTAATACTTATTTTGAGCGAGTTTTGGTAGTTTGTGGGTGTTTTTTAGGAGGAAGTTGGGAATTGGTCCATTTCATCTGTGTTGTTGAATTTGTGTTTAAAATTGTAGAATTTCCTTATTATACTTTTGATGTCTATGCAGTTTACTGTAATAGCACATTTAAAAAATTCCTGATATGTCTGATTTGACTTCTCCCTTTTCTTTTTTGTCAGGCTAGCTAGATTTTTGTTAATTTTATTTTATTGCCATTTCCAAATATCAAATATTTTAGTTGATTTCTTCTATTTTCTGTTTTCAAATTCAGTGATTTCTGTTTTTTGCTTGTTTTGCAGTATGAGGGATTGAACCTGGGTTCAATCCCTCATACTGTACATGCCAGGCAAGTGCTCTACAACTAAGCTACATCCTCAAACCAAATTTCTGTACTTCTTTCTTCTTTTTAATTTTTCATTTTGTTATTACATGTTTTTAGAACATAATGTTTATATTACTTGTGGGGAGGTGAAGAGTTGCTACATGCATATAACACATCTTAGTTCTTCTTTTAAAAATCATCTTTCATTCTCCATCCCCTCTCTTTCCATTTCTTGGTTCCCTTCCCATTTGCAAAGGAGCTATTCATATTTCCTATTATCTATCTTTTGTTTTGTGTTTTAGTTATATTTTGGGTTTCTCATATAAGAAACATCATGCAATATTTATGCTTGTGTGTCAGATTTGTTTCACTTAACATTAGGTCTCAAGATGCATTCATTTTCCGGTAAATGACTCAAGCTTGTCCTTTCTTATGGCAGAATAACAGTCCACTGTGTATAAATAGCACATATTCTTTATCTACTCATCTGTTGGTGGACATATAGGTAACTTCCAAGATTTAGCTATGGTGAATTGTGCTGCCACAAACATGGGTATGCACGTATCACTGTAATAAGATGTCTTCAACTCTTTCTGGAAGCTAACTGGAAAGGGAGGAGCTGTGTTGAACGGGATTTCTAGTTTTAGCTTTTTGAGGAATTTCTATACTGATTTCCAGAATGGTTATCCTCAGGAGTTCTTTGTCATGGAAGTATACCATCTTTCTCCATCAACTTTGAAAGATAGTTTTGTGGGGTACATAAATACGGGTTGGAGGTTGTTTTCTTATAGGGTATAAAATATTTCACTCCAATATTTCCTTGACCTGAGAGTTTGTTTTGAGAAGTCAGCTGATTCTGATGGGCTTTCCTTTATAGATGATTTGTTTATTTTCTTTGATAGCTTTTAATAGTCTATTCTTTTGTTGAATTTCTGGAATCTTCACTGGTATATGCCTTGCTGCAGATTTTTTGAGCATGACTAAATGGATTTCTATCTGCTTCATTTGTCTGTATGTCAATTTTTTTTCCCTACTTAGAAAGTTTTCTGCCATGACATCTGTGAACAAGTTTTTTTTTATATTATTTATGCTGTCTCCTGATTTTTCACTGACTCCAATCAATCTTATGTTTTTCTTCTTTTCATCATGTAGCAGCTGCTAGATTGATTTCTGGTGGGCCCTTGCTATTTTTAAGAAATCTTTCTTTTCATGATTGCTTACCATAAGCCTGTCTTCAGTATCTGAGGTTCTGTGCTCACATTGGTTTATTCTGCTGCAGAAATTCCAAAGGAATTTTTAATCTCTTGGGTTACTGCTTTAATTTGTTTTATGGATTCCATTTATTTCCTATGTTGGGTATTCATGGTTACCATCATTTTCCTAAGCTTCTCTTTGTTTTTATCTGCATCAACTCTAGAGTCACCATGCATGTTTTTCATTGTGATCACCATCTGAGAAATTGTTTCTGATTTTATTTTTTCTAGAGTCTTGTCCATCTGCTTTGTTGTTGCTACTTCAGATTGTCCATGTGGGTGGATTTCAGATTGTTTCACCTCATTTCTCCCTGTGTTTTTCCTTTGATGAACTGAATGTCTGGCTTTGTGTCTTAGTTTAGGTATCTTGTCTTTTTTAAAATTTTAATTCCTTAGTTGATGCTTATAAGGTGCCAATAGTAAGTAGCTTTACTACTAGTATTTAGAACTCTTAGGAAATGCCTGCTTCTCAGAGGTATCTTCCAGGTATATCTAGCTTTTTGTGTTTTAGTCTGTTTTGAGATCCCACCTCTTCAATTTATTGGGAATGAGAAGTTGCTGAATGCTTGGCCCAGACCCTGGTTCTTTGGCACTGACCCACAATGTTTTCCATGACCCTTCGGCAATCTCAGTCTTGGTATACAAGGAAGAACAGCTGATTAGAACAGCTATGTCACCTTAGCTAAAGTGCTACAGTCAGCACTAACAATAGCATCAAACACAACCTAAAAAATGACAAATTGAGGTAACCATAATTTGGCACTTTTAATCATAAGAATTATATTCATGGTTATATAACAAAATCTAAAATGAACCAGAAAATTGCATTCAGTAAATAAACTCTCAATATGCCAATTTTACTTCCAAGGGAGACAAAGGAGTTAGGGAAAAAAATAGAGAAATGGAAGAAGAGGGAGAGGTTAAAAGCAAGGCTGGAGAACAAAGCAGGATCACACAAACTTTGGAAAATGTGCAGAAGACAGGAGAGAAAGAGAGAATTAAGAAATAAAAGGAAGAACAGAATATAACAACAACCACAAAAAAATTGGAAACCACACTTACACTCATATCAAAACAAGATCAAACAATGAAGAAAGGAAAAAAAAAACAAGTGAAGAAAGAGAGAGAGAGAAATGTCTACTTCAAGGTGTGTCTCTGCTGTCACTGGTAGACAACACGTGACAGAATCTAGATCATTCAGCAGGTCAGCATTAGCTTTATGGCTGGGTTGTGGATAATCTCAGTGAGCCTGCACCTTTATTTCCCCTGAAGTTCAGGCTGGCTTCTGGTTGTGAGGCTGGAACCACACCTGTTCAGCCTGCAGCAGTCAACGTACCTTATGTGGGACTGAACTCAGCTGAGAGCTGCTGGAACAACAACTTCAGTTGTTCTGAGTTCCGAGTCCAGTCAGCCCTCTCCAAGATGGGTCCCAGCCAATTGCTCTCTCCTGTGGGAAGGCCAAACTCATGCCACTCACCAGCCAGTGCAGACATGTCCACTGCTCTGTTGCACTGCTAAATGTCTCCATGGAAGTGTCTGGGGTTGCCAGCAGTCACTCTGTGTTTGCAGGTTTAAACCACTTCTCCCACCCCGTGAGTCTAGACTCAGGGAAAAGACACCACCACTACCTCCTTCTTCTTCATTGAAATTTCTCTCTTCACTGTCCCTGTGGTCTTCAGTTCTTGCTTCAGATCCTTCCTGAATCCAGGGGACCCACTCCTCTCCTTTCTCTCTTCCTTGAGTTGCTACATACAGAATCTGGACACCAAATCTCAGAAAGGCTCTTTTCCTGCTGCTTACCACTCTGCCATCTTCCAGAAGTCAGAAGCTTTTTTTTTTTTTTTATTTTAAATTTTTTAAATTATATTTTAAATTTTATGTTAAAATTTTATTTTAACAACAAAACAGAACAGAACAGCATAAATTTCAAAGCTAGACAACTAGAGATCTTCACTATCTGTCATATTGTCTCTTGTTTTCTTCCAAATTGTTGTCCTTATCTTTGCATACGGGGAGCTCATAACATAGCCAATCTTTTCACAAGATGGGTAGTTCACTGGCTCCCACTTGCTAAGGTTGGGGGGACACGGGATGGGGGACAGGACAACATGAGATGTTTGATTCTCAGCCTGCACACTGGCAGGCTCACAGCTTCCCCCCCAGAGAGGGGAAGAGTTCCTTGTTCTCCTGGCACCCCGAGTCAACGGCACAGTGCAGGTCCTGAGACGCCAAGGTCTCTCTCCTTTGGGCCCCCGAAAGTCTGCCACACTTATAGCTGCCCCCCAGAGAGGGGAGGAGCTCCTTGTTCTCCTGGCACCCCGAGTCAACCACACGGTGCAGGTCCCAAGGCGCCAGGGTCTCTCTCCCTCAGGCTGCCAAAATTCTGCCACACTCACCTGCTATTTCTTTCTGATGAATTGACCATTACATTTCCAAAGTTCTGAAATGGCCAACAGACCACAGAAAGAATTCTCTTTAGGCTCTTGTTTGAAACCAGCAGCTATAGCAGCAATCTGCTGGCCTTGCTTGAGGGCCATAGTCAGAAGCTTTTTAATTTGATCTGATTCCATTTATTGATTCTTAGCATTATTCTTGTGCAACTGAGGTTCTATTCAGAAAATTCTTGCTTAGGCTTATGTCATGAAGTGTTTTACCTATCTTATCTTCTGGCAGATTAAGTGTTTTTAACATTTAGATCTTTGATCTATTTGATTTCAGTTTAGTGCATGGTAAGTGTGGTGAATTGACAACTAGTGGTCAACTTGTAACACCAGTTGAACTGAGTTAGCACGGTTCTGGGTGTGGATGGCCCACCTGAGGACTGTTGCCAACATAAGAAGGAGAACTAGAGAGGAAGAAGTAGTGTTATTGGTTCTCCTGGTTGTTGTTGGTTCTCCTGGAGGAGCTTGTTACACCAGCTTCCTGATGTGAACTCGGCTGTTCTCATCATTGAAGGAGCTCGGGACCTCATTGTTGCTGAGGATGGCTGTGGTACTTTTTAGGGAGCCCTGATTCTTACTTTGAACATCACTTCCTGGCTCCAGTGCAGACCCCTAAACCCACTGCAGAGATCCTTCATCCCACTGGTACAGACTTTCTGATTTCCACCACTGACCTTTGGGCCTTCCCAGTGCATATTTATGGAACAGACTTGCATGAGACATTGTCATAGGCTCTAGGTTTTCATCTGGACTTATGCAGGACATTGCCATGGGATCTGGGCCCTCAGCTGGATTTTTTTGGGGGGGTCTTTAGTGTGTGGACAAGTTTCTCATACTTTTTTGTTTGGTTCTTTGGGTGACTATTATAAAATAATTCTGTAAATTATGTATCCTGTATATAATTGTTTCCCTGGCAAACCCCTTATACCACAGTGAGAGATAAACATCTAGAGTCAATCTTCTGCATGTCAATAACCAGTTTTCTCAGTACTTTTTGCTTAAGAAGCTATCTTTTCTCTAGCATATATTTTTGGCTCTTTTGTTAAAGATCAGGTAGCTAAGTGTGCCTGAAGTTATTTCTGCATTGTTTATTTCCTACGTCTTTTTAGTTTCATATGAAGCTTAGGCTTGTTTTCTCTAGTTCTGTGAGTTATACTACTGGTGTTTTGATTTGGATTGCATTAAGTCTCTAAATTGATTTTCTGAGTATGAATATTTTGACCATATTTGTTCTGTCTATCCAAGAACAGGAATATTTTCCAATTTTCTGACAACCTCTTCAGTCTCCTTTTATAGACTATTGTAGTTTCACTGTAGAAGTCTTTCACTTTCTTTATAAGGTTAATTCATAAGTACTTAATTTTTCTTTTTGCTACTGTGAATAGTATTTTTTCCTAATTTCTTTTTCTGAGTTTATTTGTGCACAGTTGATTCGACACTGTTGATTTTGTATTCTATTGTGTTACTGAATTTGGTTACTAATTCTAGAAGTTTTTGGTAAAATATTTTGATTCTTCTATGTAGAAGATGATGTCATCTGTAAATAATGATGATTTACTACTTTCTTTCCTATACATATCACTTTTTTCTTTCAAATTTCTATTCTTACATTTAATATTTCCTTCCTTATACTTGCTGTGAGTTTATACTGCTCTTTACTTTCTACAATTTTTTTTTCTAGAGACAGGGTCTTGTTATGTAGTTCAGGCTGGCCTTGAACTTGCTATGTATCCTAGGCGCATGATGATTCCTCTGCCTCAGTTTTCTGAGTGCTGGGGTTACAGGCATGCTTCACCATGCCTAGCACTTTGTAGATTCTTAAGGAGAAATCTTAGATTACAGATTTTAGACTTTCTGTTTTCTATTATGTGTACTTAAGTGCTGTCAATTTTCCTATAAGTGTTGCTTCAACTGTGTCCCAAAAGTTTTGTATACTTCATTTTCTTTTAATTCAACATATTCAAAATTTAAATTAAAAAATTTTAATTCACAATATTTTTATATAGTTACAAGATAGAATGTGGTATTTTTATTCATCTATATATTGGGTAGCACTCAACCCAACATAACTAACATACCTATCACCTCAAATATTTATTATTTGTTTATGATGTGTATATTCTACATCCTTTCTTTTAATTATTTTGAGGAATATGCTGCATTTTTATTAATTATGTTTCCTTGCTGTGCTGAGAACACCAAACTCATTCCTACTATCTCATTATAACATCATACTCATCAACCAACCTCTCTCTACCCTCTCTGTCCTATCTTCCCTGGTCTCTGGTAATCACTACTCTATTCACCATTTCTATGAGATCAGCTTTTTTTTAGATTTCACATATGAGTGAGATTAGTTGAATGTATTTTAAAGTTTACTTTGAGATTTCCTCTTTGATTTATTATTTAAAAATGTGTTTCTCGGATTTCTGAGTGTTTGGAAATTTGCCTTTTATCTTTTGTTTAAAATTTCTAGTGTGTTTTCATTATAGTTGCAGAGCATACTCTTATTTCAATTGTTTTAAATTTGTTGAGGTGTGTTTTATTGGCAAGGATTTGTTTTATGTGTATGTTTCATGGGCATTTGAAAATAATAACTTTTTTGGATGAAACGTTTTATAAATGTTGATTGGTTCTGTTGATTGAGGGTGTTGTTGAGTTCTATATCCTTGCTGATTTGCTGTAATTGTCCTACCATTACCGAAAGATGTTGAAGTCTTCAGTTTTATTGTTGTTTTGTGTCTTTCTCTTTCAGTTTTATCAGTTTTTACTTTACAAATTTTCCAATTCTGTTATTTGGCACATGTACAATTAGGATTACTATGTCTTACAATATATTGACTATTTCACCATTATTTAATATTTCTTGTCTGCCTTATTATCCATCATATGATTGTTAATATGTTAAGGTGTAAGTTGCCCATTTTATTTTATTTTTTTTCTTTTATTTAAGAGAAAAACTACACAGAAAAAAAGTTTTAAAGATGGCAAACCTATATGTAGCAGGATATGGAGCCCCTCTGAGGGAGACAGCTCAAATGCCAGAATAGAACACCCTGGAGAGATCCAAACAGAGGGAGATGGATCCTCTCAACCCAGGAAGAAACTGAAGTCAAAGAAACTACTCAAATATGAGGTACCATTAAAGAAGCTAAGATCGGCGAGCACAGCACTCTCGCTGACCTGCCTGAATTTGTGCTTGAGATTGACTTAAGCGACTAAATTTGCACCGATGCCACTGGCTTGAGTGGCCCCGAGTGTGGAGCTGAACAGCCCTGTACGTGGAACCGGCCCTGCACACGACCCACCCAGAAGCACCTTGAATTCACGCTGTAGGCGTGCTGAGGTCAGAGGTTGGGCCCAGCAGTTCTCAGGGACCAGCATCAACATGCAGTGAGTGGTGGGAATAAGACCCTCCCACAGGAAAGGGGCAACCAACTGGACGATGTATTGGAGTTGGGCAGGGTGGTCCTAACTCTGTAAGGGAGCAGCTTCAGTTGGTTGCTCCCCTCGCAGAGCGGATTGGTGGGATCTGCTTGGACTGGGCCACGTCCCTAGCTGGAACCCAGTGGGACCCAGTGGGTCATAACAAATCAATTAATTTCCTGAGCATGGCGCACACTGATGCAGTGAAGGCCTGGGAAGGTTGACAGGCCCAGAGGGGAAGAGCCAGCATACACTGCCCTTGCTTGCACTTCACTCTCTGATAGGAGACTGCAGAGGGCAGAAGCCCCTAGCCTGTGTGCTCCAGAAGAACCCTAACCAATAAGAAAAGAGGCTGGGAATTAAACTATATACTTGTGTGGAAGGAACCAAAAACATGATAAGAGAGAGAGAAATAAGAAAAAGCCCTCAGCCCCCAACCCTGAGAATATTGATCCAGGAGAAGTAAACACAAAAGAGATTGTGGATAGCAAACATCAAACACAGTGTCAGCGGACATAAAGAGATATCTTTGGGACCTCATAAACAAGATCAAAACTGAAATATTAATTCAAGTTAAACAGATAAGTAGATTAATAAAAGAAAGGCTAAACATCTCTCAAGAACACACAGACAGAAGAATGGAGGAACACAAAAGGAGAGAAATGTTCAATGAAGAATATAAAGCAAACCTAGAATTCATGAAGCAGATTCAAAGAGATTACCAGGAAACTAAAGACGCCATAGAAAGTTGGCAATCTGGTAAGTGACTGTGGTCTGGTAAGCCGCAGCCATCCCAGGGCAGGGAAACAAGAAGCAAGAGCGTTTCCTGAGATCCGTGCCAAGTTGGAACTTAGGGCGCCGAGCCAACCAGTAACCTGCCTGCCGCCCTGGTAAGTGACTGTGGTCTGGCAAGCCGCAGCCACCCCAGGGCGGGGAAACAAGAAGCAAGAGTGTTTCCTGAGATCCGTGCCATGTTGGAACTTAGGGCACTGAGCCAGCCAGCAACCAGCCTGCTGCCTACTGGGTCGCGGGCTTAGAATCAAACATACCACATCCCCCCCCCCCCATTAACAATTGGGATCCAGGGATCTGGGTATCTCTTAGGAGGTGACCATATTTGGTACAGCAAGTTGGGGGAGTTTCCTTCTACCATCTCTGAAGGCAGATATATTTATTGCCATTTTGCTTTGTCCTGAGTAATGGTGTTGCTCTATTCAATACTCTGTGTTGATGTGTTCTATAATGTTGTGTATTTCTTTGATTTTGCTGTACCTAGTAGAAGAACAACTATTGTGAAGACAACGAGATATACAGTGTTGCCTATTACTGTTGTCCTGGTGACCTGCTGTGATGTTCTGTGCCAATTTCACTGTCTCAATTGGCTTTATTCCATCCTGTTTTTTTTTGTAACTGTTTGCAGCCTCACTGTGTATTCACTTTATATGCCTTAATTTTGTAACATGAACAGCTATTTCTGGGAGGACAGTATGTGGTTTGTCAACTAGTGATTTATGTTTTTTTTGAGGTTCTGTATTGTTTCTACCCTTTTTTCTGTATTGCTTTTTTTCTCTGTAAATAAAATTAAAAAAAAAGAAAGTTGGCAAAACTGCTTGAAAGAAACTAAAGATAAACTATCAAAAATTGAACATAGGCTTGCAGTGTGTGATCAAGAAAGGAAAGATCTCTAAAAACAACAAAGGAGCAGGCAGTAACAATACAAAGACAAGAGGATCTATAACTTAAGTATAAACATGTGAATCAAGAAGCAGGAGTCAAAACAGAACAATTGCAAAGGCTATTTACAGAAATTATTAAGGAATACTTCCCAAACATAGAAAAAGGAAATGATACGCAGACGTATGAAGCATACAGAACTCTAGCCACCTACAACCAAAACAGAGATACACCCAAACACATAATAATCAAGATCCCAGGAATTCAATATAAGAACAGAATATTAAAAGCCATCAGAGAAAAGAAACAGATCAGCTATAAAGAAAAACCCATCAAAAATCATGGCAGATTTCTCCACAGAGACCATCAAGTCAAGAAGAGCTTGGAGTGAAATAATTCAAGCCCTGAAGGAGAACAACCTCCAGCCCAGATGTATCCTGCAAAATTCTAGAAATTAATGGAGAAGCAAGATGCTTCCATGACAAAGAGGAACTGGGAGAATTTGTGACCATCAATCCAACACTACAAAAATACTGAAGGACATTTTAGAGAGAGAGAAAAAGAATATGAGCATTTCAGGAACAGTGGCAGAGAGGCCTCAGTGAATGGGACAGACAGTAGAGTGGAAGAGAAAAATAGACAACCAGTGGCAGAAAAATAGAATAGCAGAAATAAGGCAGAGAAGATTGGCTGTAATCTCTAGTATAGAGGGCCTCAAAATACTAACAGAGAGAAATGCAGGCAGGGTAGATCAAGAGATAGGGTCCATTGAGATGCTCTATACAGGGAGGCGGTGGGGCCCAAAATATGCAGTATACCCTATGTGAGTGAAAGTGGAGGAATTGTCTAAAAAAGGAAGGCAGGGGATATTGTTAATGCGGTAACAAGATTTAAAATCTACATTATTCTTATCACTCTGCTTGGTGGATCACATGCTGTTCCAGTTTGTCTACTTACACTAGACTTGAGGACATGATCATCTATCCCAAAAATGAGAGGACATATTATGGTAATCATCCTTAATTTCCTATCAACTTAATCTGAATCCCTGTATAACATATACTGCCTTATTATGACTGATCTTATTTGAATCTGGTTTGTTAGAGTGCTATTTTGCATTCACTGATTTTATTCAAATCTGTTATGGTTGATAGCATCAAGTCTAAAAGTATAGGCAACTACACTGAAGATGACAAGATTCACTAAGATACCCACTCTGGTTTGATTATTGCCTGCTTTTGAAGTCCTATAATATCTCCAATGCCTTGTTTTTATTAATGTTGTTATATGCTGCTGAGACATCGTGGTAACATTATAGATCACCCTGTATTGTGGTTTTATATAACTTTTTGCTTCATGCTTTTCTAGGAATTTGTTTTGTTTTGTCTTGTTTTGTTTTGTTTTTCCCTCTAATACAGAAAGGATAGATATACATGTAGAGATCATGCATGTGTAGAGCTTATAAATAGTTTATGAGAACCAACTATATAACTCATGTTGAAATGAACAACTACTTTAAAGTAAAAGAGGTACTACAGTACCCAATGCTGATTCCATAATGTCATGGTGTGAAATCCAGCAATACTATCATTCATTGTTCAAAGTGATTTTAGCTTGTTTTGTTTTGTTTAAGTTCAACACACATGAAGGTATGGACAGCTGTTTTAAAGAGAATGAGAGACACTATGACAGCCATTCTTGGCTTCCCTATTGTTTGGTCTTGAAGACCTGAAACGCTTTCCTTGTCCTGTTCAGATCAGTTCCATACTATGTTGTTTCATGTGAATTCCCTGTATGTGACAATATGGACAACTATTTGAAAGAAAACAAGAGTCAATATGATAGAGTGAATATCTCCAATTGTCTAGCTTTGAAATTTATGTCTCTTAAATTGCTTTCTTGTGATCCACTTTGTTCTGTTTTGTTGTGTTTAATTTTACCCTTTTGATATAATTGCATGTATGTTTGAGTGTGCAAGATGCATGACCATATTGCTGTTTTTGTCAGATCATGGAGCAGAGCTGTTAACAGTCTCACCGTTTTAATGTCTACTTTTCATGTTTTAACTTTGTAATTTGAACAACTATTTCAAAATGTCAGTATGTAATTTGTCAAGTAATGATTTCTTAGTGTTTTCTTTGTTCTTGTTCTTTTCCTTTTTTCCTTGGAATTCTGTATTGTTGCTACCCTTTATTCTGTTTTGTTTTGTTTGATTTTTTTCTCTTTAAATAAAATTTAAAAAAAAAAGAAAAACAAAAAGCAAAAGAGACAAACAAACAACAACAATAATAAACCCAAAATAATAATAGTATAGGTTTACAAAACAAGATGACAGGAATTTATCAATGTTTGTTATATTGCATATTGTTACCTTCAAAAGGGTTGCTTAAAAAAAAAAGAGGGTTGCTTAGATTGCTAGCTGTATGCATGTGAAATTAATCAAATCATATGAGTATTAACTGTTCTTTTCTAACAGCTAATACAATTAGTAGTATAATCATTTTAGCTATCTTATGTATACATATAAATGTATATATTATATATACAAATTTATGTCTTTTTCCCTTTCCTTTCCTTCATTCCTCTTTTCCTCTATCCCAGTTACTTTTTCTCTTTGAGCAGTTTCTTACCCTTGCACAATTAATATTTATTGTAGATTTTGGATCATATGTACTCTTTCAGTTCATTTTATTTTATTTTGTTTTGTTTTCTATTTGTTTCCCTGTTATCTTTTTCCTTTTGTTTTCCATTTTCTTTTTTCTGCCTTTCTATGAATTACTTAAAATATCTGACATAATTTCAGCTCGACTTCTTTGTAATATTTTTGTACATATATAACTTATTAGTCTATTGGTGTCATTATATTATCAGATTGAATGGGCTATAGAAATATACTCACCTTCTTGTTTAGAGAACTGCTTTTTGTTGTTCTATGAGAGTGCTTCCCCTTTCTGAGAATGTTTTGATTTCTCCTTTCTTGAAAGATATTTCTGTGAATGTGGATTCTGGATTTACAAAGTTTTCTTTTCTTTTCTTTTCTTTTCTTTTCTTTTCTTTTCTTTCTTTCTTTCTTTCTTTCTTTCTTTCTTTCTTTCTCTCTCTCTCTCTCTTTCTCTCTCTCTCTTTCTTTCTTTCTTTCTTTCTTTCTTTCTTTCTTTCTTTCTTTCTTTCTTTCTTTTTGGCTTTTTGAGACAGGGTCTCGCTATGTAGTTCAGGCTGGCCTTGAACTCGCAATGATCCTCCTTCCTCAGCCTCCTGAGTGCTTGGATTATATCATGCTTGGCAACAAAGTATTCTTTTGACACTCGAGAGATGTTACGTCACTTCTCTTCTACAGGTGTTTTTTTTGTTGTTGTTGTCTTCTTTCTGAGACAGGGTCTTGCTATGGAGTTCAGGTTGTCCTTAAACTCACTTCGTACCCCAGGATGGGCTTGAACTCGCAGCCATGCTCCTACCTCAGCCTCCTGAATGTTGGGATTACAAGCATGTGCCAACATGTCTGTCATGTCCTCTCTAGTTTTGATGAGAAATCCATTGTGCTTTGAAAGCATTTACTCTCTATGTAGAGCATTACTTTTTTAAAGCAGATTTCAAGCTTTTTCTTTTAGGTTTTACAAATTTGAGTAGAAGGTATCCTTGTGTGGATTTCCTTGAGTGAATTTTATTCAGCTTTATTCATTTGTAAGTTTATGGTTTTTTTTTGTCAAATATGAAGAGATTTCAGTCAAATGTCTTTGTGTAGTCTTTCAGTCTCACCTTCTTCCTTCTGATTCTTCAGTGGCAGAGAGGTTAGGCTTTTTGTTCTAATAAAGATCATTTGTTATCGTCCCAAATGTCTGGGAGACTGTTCTTCTTTTATCTGTTTTCTCTCTGTTGTTCATACTGGATACTTCCTGTTGTCTATTTTCAAGTCCACTGATTAGTTCTTCTGTTCCCTCCAATTCTACTTTTGAGGCACTCCATTGAATTTTAAAATTTCAGAATTTTGTTTCTAAAATGTCAATTTGGCTGGATGTGGTGGCATATGTCTCTAATTCCAGCACTTGAGAGGCTGAGGAATGAGGAGTTCTGTGAATTTGAGGGCAGCCTGGGCTACATAGTGGGTTTGACACCAGTCTGAACTGCATAGAGAGACCTTGTCTCAACCCTCCAGCAAAAGCCCTCCCTGTGCTAGCAGTCAATCTGGTTCTCTCTTTTGTTTTCTGTTTCTGTGCTGAAATTTTCTATCTCTTTTATTCTTTTAAAATTTCTTTGAAACACACTTGCATTTGCTCATTAAAATACTTTTGTGATGGTTACTTCAAAATCCATCAGATAACTTTATCTCTTGGCATCTAGAGATTGATTGTCACTTTTTATCATTGGGAACCTTCCTGGTTTTTGCTATAAGTGATTTTCAATTGAAATCTGGATATTTGGGGTATTATAAGACTCTAGGTCTTACTTAAACATTCTGTTCTGGACAACTTTGTCTGATATTGCTGTAGCAGTCAAAGAAAGATTGCTGCTTCATTACTGCCAGGTGGAGGGAGGAGTTGTCCAGGCTCTTGCCGTTTCTGCCGACACAGGAAGAATGAATTTCTATCTCCTAGCAGAGATGAAAGGGCCAGGTCCCTGCTTGGCCTTCCCTGGAATTCATCCTGGTAAGGATATTAGATTGCATCATTCCAGCCCAGGGGTGGCAGGACTGTAGGCTTCATAGTTTTACCTGACATGGCTGGGAGGTAGGTAGCGCTTCTTCTTGGGGTGTCTCCTGTAGATGAGCAGTACTATCTTAAAGTCCCGTGTTTTGCTTGCTTGCCCCTTCCTGTCCTTTCAGCTAGAGAGCAGGCTTTGTTGGAGCTTATTTTGTCAGCATCATTGATGTTTTAAGGATTCTGGGCTTTTCAGCTTCAGGTCCTGAAGTCCCTCACTGATCTATTTTCTCCTCACCACTTTTCCAGTGTCTTCTTATGTGGCTTTTACATATCGTGTAGGGTTTTTAGTTATACTTCACTGAAGGGATGGGGAAAAGTATGCATTCTTCATCTTCTCAGCAGAAGTCCTCAGCACTTTGATAGGTGAAAAAATTAGGGTTGCGAGAGGTTAAGTGACCGACAGCTATGTTCATCCCCGAGATAGATTAAATACCTGATCTCCTATTCCTTTCTTTATTTTTACTTTCTGCATCATCTGAATTTCTCCTTCCAACAAATACAGGTGTAACACTTTCCTAATTCTGATATTGTTCACCAAACTTAGCTTCTTAAGAAGCCTGAACAATGAAATATACGCAACTTGCAATTTAATAGACCAACTAATCTCTACTTAGATAAGTATAAAGATGGTCAGTAAGTTTACTACTCATTTAATTAGAGGGAACATTTGAAAATAATGACATGATGTTGTGACCAGAAAACTATACTTCTCTTGTTTTTTTGTTATTAAATTTAGTTTCATTTTCACACTCTTAACCTTTTGTATTGTTCCTTCCTCTAACCTAACTACTCATTCATTTCAATTTTCTTATACTTTAAGTTTCACTAAATTTTTTTTATTTTAAAAAGCAAAACAGAAAAAAGGATAGAAATGATACAGAATTTCAAAAAAGAAAAAAAAGTAGGGAATTAACACGAGTTAATATATTACATATTGTTCTCTCAGAACTAGTTGTTCAGGTTACAAAATCTAGACACAAAATGGATCAATCAAACACTGATAGCAAAAACTGTTGTTTTTGATAAACTAAGAGAGATTAGTAGTATAGTTATCTATCTAGCATATATATATATATATATATATATATATATATATATATATACGTAACTTTATATATGTTTACCAACATACATATAATCTTTTCCTTTCTTCCTTTTTTCCTTTGCCTTATCCCAGTAGTTCTGTCCTCTCGAGCACTTTCTTTCCCTTTCATTGTTATACTATCTATTATATGTTTTGCATCTTATTACACTTTCAGATTTTTATTTTTTTATACTAGAGAAGCAATATGATATTTATAAATGTGAGTTTGATTTATTTCACTTATGAGCATGGTCTCATGTTGCCTCCATTAACCTATACAAGCTTCAAGGATATTTTCTTTTATAGCTGAGTAATATTCCACTGTATAAAAATACCACATCTTTTTTTATCCATTCTGCAGCTGATGGACCTTTTGGTTGTTTCTAACATTTAGCTATTACAAATTGTGCTGCTATAAACACGGGTGCCCATACATTGCTGTGCCATGATGTTTTCAGTCTTTCTGGGAAAATACCCAGGAGGGGAATAGCTGGATTAAATGGAACTGATAATCCTAGTTTTCTGAGGAATCTCCACACTGATATCCACAGTGTTTGCACAGTCTACACTCTCACCAGCAGTTGAAAAACATTGCTTTTTCCCCATAGCCCTGCCAGCATTCGGTATTGGTTGATTTCTTGATGGCAACCATTCTTTCTGAAGTGAGATGGAATCTCAATGGTTTTTAAATTTATATTTCTTGAGTGACCAGTGATGGTTAACATGTCTTTATGAAACATCTTTTGTTCTCTACCCATTCTTCCTCAACACCTATTTTCCCTGGCCCCTTACCAAGATGGACTATCATAAGATCCTTTGATATTTGAGCATTTCTAGAGCCATCAAATTCAGGAAGATAATAGTGTTTTCCTTGTTTCCCAGGGAGGCAGGACCCCTTCATTCTTAGGATTGTTGGTCCATATAACTGTAATTGTTTCTTGAATTCATATTTAGACAAAAATTTGTTCCTTAAGAGAAGAACCTATAGAGATTTTTTAAAAAAATTTTGAGAAGAGCATGTAATTGTAGCTGTTCCCAGCTTGAATTAAAAAGTAACCTATATGAACAAATGCAATAGTTTTACCTAAGGAAGATGGTCCCAGCTGGTGGCCAAATACCCCTGGTTTTCTCCTTCATTTAGAATTTCTGTACTTGGTTATTTGCTTTTTTTTTGACATAGGAATTCACTGTTCCTCAAATTTAGCTCTGAAACCTGGAGAGATCACAAGCTTGGTTCTAGACTCTTGATTGTCCTTATATCTTCCTCCTAGGTGACCAAATCTGATTCTTTTCTTTTCTTTTTTTGAGACAGAGTCTTGTTATATAGTTCAGAACATCTGGGACTCACTATGTAGCCCAGGTTGGCCTCAAACTCAAGGAGATCCTCCTGCCTCAGCCTCCCAAATGCTGGGATTACAGGTGTGTGCCACCACATCCAACTTGATCAAACCTGATTTAATCCCTTTATATTTATTAATATTACATCTATGTGCTGATGACTTGTGCATTTATAGCTTTAGCCCTGATGTCTTTCTTGAGTTCCATTCTCATGTATACAAATTCCTATTCCCACCCTACATAGCCTAACCATTAGCAAGTCTTCGTGGCTCCACTTCATAGAATATCCAAGTTCATCTTCTTTTTTTTTTAATTTAATTTTTTTAAGTTTTATTTAAAGAGAAAAAAGCAATACAGAAAAAAGGGTAGAAATAATACAAAACCTCAAAAAAAACCATAAATCACTAGTTGACAAACCACATACTCCCCGAAATAGCTGTTCATGTTACAAAATTAAGGCAAACAAAGTGAACACACAGTGAGGCTGCAAACAGAAAAAACAGGATGGAATAAAGCCAGTTGAGACAGTATAGTGAAATTGGCACAGAACATCACAGCAGGTCACCAGGACAACGGTAACAGGCAACATTGTATATCTCGTTGTCTTCACAATAGTTGTTCTTCTACTAGGTAGAACAAAATCAAAGAAATACACAACATTATAGAACACATCAACACAGTATTGAATAGAGCAACACCATTACTCAGGACAAAGCAAAACGGCGATAAAAATATCTGCCTTCAGAGATAGTAGAAGGAAACTCCCCCCACTTGTTGTACCACATATGGTCACCTCCCAAGAGATACCAAGATCCCTGGATCCCGATTGTTAGCGGGGGTGGGGAGGGGGTGGGGTGGTATGTTTGATTCTAAGCCCGCGACCCCGGTAGGCAGCAGGCTGGTTACTGGTTGGCTCGGTGCCCTAAGTTCCAACATGGTGCGGATCTCAGGAAATGCTCTTGCTTCTTGTTTCCCCACCCTGGGGTGGCCGCGGCTCCCCACACCACAGTCACTCTCCAGGGCGGCAGGCAGGTTACTGGTTGGCTCGGCACCCTAAGTTCCAGCATGGCACGGATCTCAGGAGACGCTCTTGCTTCTGGTTTCCCCACCCTGGGGTGGCCGCGGCTCCCCACACCACAGTCACTCTCCAGGGTGGCAGGCTGCTTACTGGTTGGCTTGGTGCCCTAAGTTCCAGCATGGCGCGGATCTCAGGAGACGCTCTTGCTTCTGGTTTCCCCGCCCTGGGGTGGCCGTGGCTTGCCAGACCACAGTCACTCTCCAGGGCGGCAGGCTGCTTACTGCCAAGTTCATCTTCTTTCCCACAGTCAAATGCAGCATTTTCTTTGGCATGAACAATTTTTATCGCTTTCTAAGTCATCTTTTGGTACCTCTGTTCTTGTGTGCCTATAATCAATGCCACATTTTGCAATCAGGATGGTCTTTAAAATAAAAGCTAGAGGTCACTTTTTTCCCTACGTATTTAGAATAAAATACAATTTTAAAATAACACACTACAGGGCCCTACATGAAATAGGCTCTGCCTGGTTCTCTTCTTCATCTCTGTCTCCTGGGCCAGTGCCTCTTACTCGTGTGGAAATCCTATTTGCTCCCTGATGTGCTAAGATCGCGCCAGCCTTGGTGCCTTTACACTGGCTCATCCTTCTGCCTGGAATGCTCCAGCCCCACACGGCTGGCTCTCTCTTGTCATTGAGGTCTCAGTTTAATCTGCACTTCCTCAGCTGGTGGCTTGTTTATGTGTCTACTTGGCCAGGATATAACGCTTAGTTATTCAATCAAACGTGAATACTAGTTGTTACTATTGTAAAGGTATTTTGTAGATGTAATTAATGATGACAACATTTGACTTTAACTAAACATTTATCTTTGATGTTTTTCCCCCTCCATAATGTGAGAGGAGCTCATCTAATCAAAGACTTTTAGAACTTTGTGAAAGACTTTAAGAATAAAACTGAAGTTACCCTGAGGAAGAAAAAATTCTGTGAGACTTCAGTGATAGATTTTTACCTAAGAGTTCACCTGCTGTGTGGATTTTGAACTTTCTTGCCCTATAATCACATCAATCAGTTTCTTGAAAATAAATTTCTTTGTGTGTATTTATGTATGTATGTGTATGTATATATACATGGATATAGGTATACACGCATGTACACATATGTCCATATTTTTGTGGTATATGTGTATGTTGTATAACATTACACACCTCCATGGTTTGTTTCTCTGGAGAACCTTGAAGGATGCACTCAGTGACAGGTTATCATAGTTTGGCTTTTGAATGTCCGTTAAGGCCCACATGGGTCTTCAGGGTGGTGCTATTGGGAGTGGTGGAAACTATAGGAGGAGAAACATTGGGGGAGGTCCTTAACTTATTGGGGAGTGTATACCCAAAGTGATTGTGGGGCCCCAGTTTCTTTCTCTCCCTCTTTTGCTCCTGGCCATAAGGTGAGTTTGCTTTGTCACATACTCCCAGCCATTGCCATCCTACACCTCAGCCAGAATCCTAGCACTAGTGCCTTTGCTTGATCATAGACTGGAAATGGAGCCAAAAAAACCCTTTTCTCTTTACCAGGTAATTACCTCAGGTATTTCATTATAGTGACACAAATCTGCCTAACACATCCAGCTCACTGTTAGTTCCTCCTCATGACATTCTCTAGTGTGTAACTCCATTTTTGCTTTTTATATCACCCATGTCTCTCTGAATCTCTTTTGATAATTTGCTTGTTTATCTTTGGATTGTCTCTTTTACTTCCTGACAAGGAACCTGAAAACAGAGGCACCTTGTTGGCTTTATTCAGTACCTTTCTCAAATGTTAGTGAATGAATAGATGAATGTCATACTGCTCTCTTCCTAGAAGTTCTGCTCTCTTCTTTTGCCTTGACCTTGTGCCAGTCCAGGGACCAGCATTCTAGACCACCCGAGTATATCAGGGTATAAACTGGGACTCATTTCATTGAAAACAAAATTTTATTTGTTTATTTATTTGCCCATTTATATAATCTTTAGTTCTGGGGATTGAACCCAGGGCCTCACGTATGATAAGCATACGTGTCACTGAGCCATGTACCTTGGCCCGATTTTATTTTTGACTAGCACTAAAAATTTTATATATACTTTGGACTGAGACTTCAAAAGGAAAAGAAAAAATAGACAAATGGGACCTCATCAAACAAAACATCTTCTGTGTAGTGAAAGAGACCATCAGTAGAGGGAAGAAACAGTTCTAAAAGAGGAGAGAAAAATTTGCCAACTATATATCTGATAGGGGATAATATTCAGCCAATCTAAGGAACTCAGCCACCTCAATAGAAAAACAAACAAAAAGCAAAGTTAAACAAGAGACCCCACAAATAATTTTATTAAAAATAGGTGGAAAGCTTGAGTAGACATTTCTTAAAAGAAGACATAGCAATGGCCAAAGAGTATATGAAAAAAAAAATAATGCTCAACCTCCCTATCATCAAGGAAAGGCAAATCAAAACCACAATGAGATTCCACCTTATCCCAGGAGAGTGACTATCCACCAAAAGACAAAGCCAGCAAATATCGGTGTTAATGTGGAGAAAGAAAAACTCATACACTATTGACGGAAATACAAACTAGTACAGCCATTATGGGAAATAAGCGAATTCTGGAAATCTGTTTTAGCTCAGACCTGAAAAAGTAGGTCAGTCATGGGCCTTGAAAGCAGTAGGTCAAATACATCTCTGTGTTCTAAAAGGAGACCCCGAGCCACCCATACAGAGCTTGGTACCAGGTGTTCTGTACCTTCACTGGCCCCACCTTCCCTGCAAGGAGGAGTGAGGGTGCTTCCTCTACACTGGAGGGAAGTTAGGGGCTTCACCATTGTCCTGCTGGAGAAAAACAAAAGCCAGTGACTGTGACAAGAGTTTCTGACTAGGCTGGCAGCACAAGGAGAGGTGGCCCACAGGAGGCTGGTGGTGTGTGCAGCAGTTTGTCAGAATAAAGGATGAGAGTGTTTCTTATAGATTGCACAGGTACCAGACACTGGCCTTGCTGAGAGAGAAAACTGCTTGATGTGTTTATTTTACTGTGAATTATTTTTACAGAATAGTAAGTTTGTTTAGCATACTGGTATATGAGTTTAAGATATGCTGATTCTATTTATCCCTGTTGTCTCCTTTCTTTGCCTTACTCCTTCCTCTTTTCTAATAGTCTCCTTTCTTTCCACTCATCATCTCTCTTCCTGTGTTCTCTAATTTCATTTCCCATTCCTTTTTCTTTTAGATTCAAATATAAGAGAATCTATATGATTAACATGGTGGTTTCCTGTTCTGTGCATTTTCCTATAAATGACATAAGCTTTATTCTTCTTTATGGCAAGGAAAGAAGGGAAAAAGGAACATTACTACATTGTTGGTAGGAATGTAAATTAATAGAGCCACTGGAAATCAGCACAAGGGAGCCCTCAAAAACTAAAAACAGATGCCATTTGATCCTACTGTACCACTCTTCAGTATATTTCTGAAAGAATTAAATTTGGCACACTATAGTGATAGTGATAGGTGCATACCCATATTTATTGTGTTGCTCTTTACAATAGCTAAGCTATGGAAACAGCCTAGGTGCTCATCAACAGATGAATGGATAAAGAATATGTGGTATGCATATGTGATGGAGTATTATTCAGTCATAAAGAGTTTAGTTTCATACTGTCCGAGTGGATCATGTGGAAGGGACAGAAAACTGTAGCAGAAAGAAAGACATCAAGTGTGGAAACACCAGCAAAGGGGAAAGGTTAGTGACTCATCTAGGGAGATACACATCTAGCTAGTCTGGTCCTGACAGTAGATGAGCCCCTCCATCCCAGTGACGTGACAGTGATGGCTCCGGGTTTATGTGAAATCTATGGAGGTGAAGTTGCTTCCTTCATACTATGACAGGGCAGATGGAGAAGGAAGAATCATATGGTCTCTTAATTTCCTGACCTAGAAGTGACACATCCTTTCTACCATATACTAGAAACTTTGTCATATGGCACAGATCCATCTTTAATCTTCACAGGAAGTCAGGAAATAAAGAGGAAAGAACACCTGGAATATTTGGTGAGCACAATATCAGCCTTTTTCTTCCCTTGTTCCTTACTTTCCACTCACACTTTTACCTGGTCACTGGGCCAATATCTAGGCGTACACATAAGGGTAGCTGTATTAGTTATATTTGTTTATAGCTAGGTGATAGATGTGTGACTGTCACTGTCCCAGTCTTTCTACTTTCACATATGTCTGAAGAGTAGAATTGTTTTTTATTTTAAAGAGAACAAAACAAAACAGAATAAAGCAAATCAGAACAGAACAATGCAAGCAATACAGGACTTCAAAACAAGACAACAGGAAATCAACAATGGCTACCATACTGTCTCTCATTTTCTTCAAAGTAGCTCTCCATGCCATCACACACAATAAAATCAACAAAACAAAACAGAACAAAACCAATCAAAACAAAAGAATGAAAGCAATACAGGACTTCAAAACAAGATAGCAGGAAATCAACAGTGGCTACCATAATGTCTCTTGTTTTCTTCAAAATAGTGTTCATACCTTCACACATAATAAAATCAAACCAAACAAAACAGACTAAAACCAATCAAAGCAAAAAATGAGAGCATTATAGGACTGCAAAACAAGGTAATAAGAAATGAGCCATGGCTACCATAATGTGTGAAGAACAGAATTTTGACAATTACACAGGATATTTTCTTTAAAGAACTGTTTATTAAAGGCTTATTCTGAGACCTTTACAAATATTTTCTTTGTACATTTTCATAAGAGAAATGTGAAGTGATTTGTCCAAGAATATAGGTGTGGCTATATTTGGGTGGAGGGATAACTTATCATTCATGTTAGCACCAGCACATGGCACAAAGTAAGTATGTAATCCATGGTAGGAGTAGTCATTTTGATTGCTGAGATGGGGGTAGCATGTGACTTAGGATGACTTGAGTGACTGAGACATTTTAATTGGGTGCGATCGGAAAAGTCACAGAGTATGTCCTAGATGGCGAGTTTGAATGGAATGAGGGGATATTATCTAGTGCACCACCTACACCTCACTTGAACTCCTTCCAGATGACACTCAGTTGGGAGATAATTTTGAAGGACTCAGCTTGAATGCCACCTCCTCACAAGGCCCTTTCTTGAACACCATAGCTAAGTCCTCACTTTAAATCTCAAGCCCAGCCCTTTGCTATGCTCCTGTATAGCTCTTATCACAACCTGAAGTTTTTCTATTCACTGAAGAAGAAGAAGAAGAAGAAGAAGAAGAAGAAGAACAACAACAACAACAACAACAACAACAAAAATGTCCTCCATTAAAATGTGAGCTCTAGAGGTCAGAAACCATGTCTTTCATTTACTATTGTGTCCCCAACCACAAGATAGATGGCCACATACTAAGTGCTCAAGAATATTTGTTAGGTAAATAACTAAATGTAATAGTGTTCACTAGGGAAACAGGTTAATGCACAATATGCAAATATATAATAGTTTATGAGGTTGACTTACAAAGGCTGCCCACAGAGTCAGGAATGGAAAAGTGGGAAAGGGCTGTGTGCACTGGAGATCTGAAGGATCCTGAAGCCTGGAGCTTACCACAGCCTCCTGTGTGAGTCCACATCAGGAGCCGATCAGCCTGCCAGCGAAGCTGAGAAGTCTGTGCCGGAGGCCAGGAGATGATATCCAAGGTGAAGGCGAAGACTGGAGCTCCTCTGAAGAGGCAGAAGTGAGCCTGCCTTCTTTGCTTCCCTTTCATACCATTCAGGTGACAGTCCTGCCCAGCAGGTCTTCTGTCTTCAGAAGTAAATTCCTTCAGCCACCTTCAGAACTATGATGATCCAATTTAGTTGCGTGTTTCTTTCTTAAATCGACATAATCAGTTAATTATCACACTGAAAAATGAACAGGGCCTAGCCCTTATGCCATCTCCCTGTCCTATACTTACACCTGTGGCGTAGTAACAATGTCTTAGATTTAGCGAAGTCCTGGGAGGGGAGAGTGGCAGGGAGGCGTGTGACCCACAGGCTAGCAGAGAGGTGTCAGTACTTGAATGGGTAGGTAACATGGTGTGTTTTATCCCGAACCAGGCTGTGCTACACTTACATTAATGGCACTTTTCTTTGGAGGTAGAGTGGGAAAATTTAACCTAGGGAACTTAGTATCAATTAGAGTCATGTTTCTTTGGCAAAGTGCGTTCAGTTTTAAACCAAAGACTTTAAACAGGACTTTTGAAACAGCTAATTTATAAATTAGGACCTGTCACTGTATAATATTAATCTCATTATAAATTTAAATACTATTCATATTAGGCACTGTTGGAAATTGGAAATACAGAATAAAAGCCAAAGTTTTCTTCCTTAGGCATGTACAATCCAGGGCACAAAAGAATTCAGGTTGCCTATCCCTCTCCTGAAAAACAAAGGAAATTATTTCTTGCCCACAAATACATGTGATTTCATTATTGAGAGATCAAAGTATGGAAATCATGATAAAGTTATTATTAATACATTGCATCTTACTTTTATAGAGAATATAGAATACACAATGCAATGGAAAATTAGATGGTCATTTATGCAAAAAATTTGAAGTATTTCTCTTAGCTCCTCCTACTACCTGTGTAATTTAGTTGGGTGATCTACACGATCCACAGTTTATAACTAGATGAAATACTTATTGCATTTGACCTTGTGCTATAGGTGGGGCTTTCATGTCTGTCTTCCCCCATAGAATGTGCATTCTCTTGCTTTAGAACAATAGCTCTCTGATCTTTATACCCTCCATCCCACATACTGTCTACTTATGCGTGAGCTGTGACAGACTTCTAGTCACCATTAATCAAAACACGAAGGCTCTCTTTCCTTTTCTTCAAAAGGCCCTTCACCTTCTTTGCAATTATTCTTGCCATTATTGGGGAAAAAGGAGAAGTATGTCTTGCATGCTATTTGGTTGTCGTCAGAGGAAGCAGCTGTCACCCAAACAGAAGATGTTCCCATGCCTTACCCTTGAGAATCCACTGATAATTCCACATTTAATTATGGTTTTTTAAAAAAGGATTACATACAATTTTGAGGTAGAGATAATATCTTCTTATTTTTTAAAGGATGAAATAAGAATCTAATCCAAGGAGTTTAATTTTAGTGACAATAGTAGATACTTATCCCCATACCTTCAGTTTTGTTTTAATTCAAGGACATATAAAGGGAGTGGAAAAGTGGTATAGTTTTGTGGACTTGTTTCATATAATTTTTATTATTTGATTTGTATTCACCTAAAACTTCCAATTGTTCCCAAATTTGGTTGGGAACCTACTTTATGCTCTGAAGGCCTCTGTGATGGACTGTTTCTGCCTTCTCTCTCTTTCCTATGATGAAGCCCTAATCCCTAAAGTGATGGTATTTTGCGAGGTAAGTAGGGTTAGATGAGGTTGTGGTTGTGGGGTCCTCACGATGGGATTAGTGCCCCTATTAGAGGAGAGTGGAGATACTGTTCTCTTTCACTTCACACCATGTGAGGCTATAGCAAGAAGGCGGCTTCCTGAAAACCAGGTGGCAGGACCTCACCAGAACCTGCTATCAGCTTCTTGATCTTGGACTTCCTAAGCTTCAGAACTGTGAGACAGAAATGTCTGTGTGTAAGCCAATCAATGTATGGTATTTTGTTATAGAAGATAGCTACAACAGCCTTCACATACTGACTAACTGAACCCTAACTCTGGCAGAAGCCACAGTTCCCTCTCTTTGTGAGAGTCTGTCTGTACCTGCTGCCATAATAACAAACTATTACTATAGTAGTTCTGCTACTACTATCCCTAAAAATCAGCGGCTCAAAACACTGGTCATTCACTTCATTCATGAGTCTCCAGGTCAGAGACTGCTTGTCAGGGCAGTTTCACTCACAAGTTTGCTCACCTGACTTCACTGAGGCACCTGGGCCACCAGATCATGTCTAGGCCACATAGTCCAGCTGCCTAACTCAGTCTTGTTCTCAAAGCAACAGCAGCAGTGCAAGAGCAAGGGAATTTTTCAACTTCCTGTGGATGTCACATTTGCTCATATCTCATTAGGTAAAACAAGTCACATGGCAAAGCTTGAGCAATGCAGTCATCTGGCAAAGCAGTGAAGCACAGGGCAAGTGGGAGTTGAGATTCTTAAGGGTATTTGTCTACTGAATTCCTCTCACTCATCCTCATCTCTCTTTCACTGAAACAAAACCAAAACCAAACAAAACAAAAAACAAAACCAACCTGAACTGAACGGAACCAAACCAAACCAAATCAAACCAGACCAAACCAGTCAGGACCTTGACCAGATTTTACTGTGTAGGAAAGAGGATCATTTTCCTGGGTCTCTTAAGAAATCTTGTGCAATGTGCTAGGAAGAACAGAGGATGGAAACTTGTTGGAATTCATATTACATTTGTGCCCTTATCTAACTCACTTCATCTCCATAAATCCCTCTGCACATGGGTTAATAATGCTTATGATGGCTAATTTTATGTATCAAGTTTACTGGTCTCACAGAGTACATATTAAACACTATTTCTAAGTGTGTCTGAGAGGGTTTTCTAGATTACATTACTATTTGATTCAGTAAACTGAATTTTTCTGCAACTATTCTGGATCATTCAGTCTGTTCAGGGCTTAAATAAGAACAAAGTGATGATCTGGGCATGGTGACACATGCCTATAATCCCAGCATCTGGGAGGCTGAGGCAGGAGGATCCTGAAGTTTAAGGCCAACCTGAACTTCATAGTGAGACCTAAAAATGAAATGGTGGAGGGATGAGGAATTCATTCTTTTTGCTAGAACATCTGTGTTCTTTCTTTCTCCTGGGGTGTATACTTCCTATCAGCTCTCCTGGTTCTCAGAGTTGGACATTGACTGGAATTTTACCACTTACCTTCTTGGATACCCAGCTTACAGACAATAAATGGTAGCACATCTCAGTCTTCATAATCATATGAACCAATTCCTCATAAGAAATCTCTTTCTGATATGTATATGTATATACATATATATATATATCTACACATGCATTTAATTCATATATGCATATGTATATGTATTGCTTTGATTCTCTGGAAAACCCTAATAGAGGTTTTGAAATCAAGTGTTGTTCTAGAGAAACAGTATTATATGGGTGATTTTTTATTTTCAAATTGGTTCTGGGGCTTCTGGAATTGGCTTTCTAATCTGATTAGATTTAAAGATGCTAATGATTTTGTTTTCAGCGTAAAGAGGAAAGTGAAAGCCCATAGTGTGAGTTCTTCATAGAGATATGGATACTCCTAATCAACCACTTTGAAGAGGCAAAGAGCTCAGCAACTCTTACGATGCTTATGAACAATTTTTGAAAACTAAGGAATATCATATTATTTATATTTGTGAGGAAAATAGTGAAGATAAAAGATGAATCCAGGGATTTGAATTCCCTGACTAAAAAATATGTTGCAAAGTATTTAGAGGATGAAATTTGATGATTAGAATGTGTATGATGTTTGGTATAGCATCAGCTCACTAAGTGCCAAAGATTGACTATGCTTTTGTGTATACAGAATAAAGAGCTTCTCTTTTACTTTGGCTTTTACTGGTAAAAGCAAAGTATTCCTCATTTTAATCAAAAGGAGGGTATAGCCACGTGTAATGTTGATGCATATGTCATACTTGAAATGCGTGAAGGATGGTTTAAAAGTGGTAAATTCTTATCATCACAGAGCATTCAATATTATTATATTATTCTGACCCTCCAAAACATAATGTTTATAAGTTAAAATTTTTTTCCAATTTAATGCATTTACAATTTTACTTATACTATCTCAAAATAATTCCCTGCAGCCAAGCAAATGATTGTGTGGGAATTCTTACTCATATTTTAAGGCTCCAATTAAGGACACAGATGTCACAGTCTTTTTCACTGCACAGGCGGGGCTCAAGACTAATCATTAGAGAAATTTAAACTTCATTAATTGCCCAGATACGTAAGAGACTGCATAAAGAACAAGCATGTTACATAAGTGAATACTTTTTGTCCAGTCATTTGCATCAAATGCATTTAGGAAAAATAATCAGGGGTAGCTTTTTGAAATTTTATTTTAATTTTAGTGAAACTGTGGTAGGAACATTGAAAACATTTAGCTATAGAGCTTACAGATGAGCACATTTTATCAGCCCTTTATAACAGGTTCTTTAATGTAGTCTTGTCTGTGTAATTTTAAAGCTGAAAGCAGTGTCTAAATTTAAGTTGGTTTTTACTAGCATTGCAAACCCCATCTGGGACTTGTCACAGTTGCTGCCCTTCCTGTTTCTTCACGGATGTGCCTGTGAAGCCCCGTAATAAGGTAGTGGGGGAGATGGGGAAAGCTAAGTATTATTACTGTCAAATTTATTTTTCAGTGAAACATGAATATAATGTTACACAAAAAGTCAGTTTATAATCAGATGTTTCAAGTTAAATAGTCTAAGAAAGAATGAGTTATTTCCATTGTCACCCAAATTCCATTTAAAGATTTCTTGACAGCATCTCTCCAATATCTCCATGATGCTAAATAGAAGTTGTGGTAGTTTTGCTGTCTGATTTAGTCTTTATTTAACATTTATTTCATTGATTCAAGATTTCTATTGGGTTCTTTTCTGTGCTTTCCATCTCTCTATTGAATTTCTCATTCATATTCTGCATTGATTTGTACATTTTTTGGGTATTGTTTATCTGCATTTTCTGGTGTCCACTGAGTTTTCTTAGACTCAGTGTTTTAAATTCCTTTTCAGGTATCTCATAGATTTGTTTCACACTCACATCTATTGCTGGAGAATTACTGCTTTTCTTTGGAGATATCATCTCCTTTCTTGTTTCTTCTGTTCTCCCATTAATGTGTGTTTGTCTAGTGGGACTTTCCACTCTTCCAAGTTCATGGAGTCTGGGAAGTGAGGAGCAGGATGGGCCAAGCTTGAGTGGTGTACAGGCTTTCTGCACCAGTGGCTGCAGTCCTAAGGTTTCAGGCTGGAAAGGAGCCCTTCCCTAGGTCCCACCAGTCACACGCAGGTTTTAGCAGATGTTGTGGCCCCAAGCGGCTGTGTCTTTAGAGCTGCAGGGTTGACCAAGAACCCCCTCAGCTCCTGATGCACAAGTGTAGGTGAAAATGGAACTTTGCTGCAATATCTGTCATCTTGCAGCTGTGGAGGGGATAGAGGACCTTCCCCAGATTGTGCCGGGGAGGGGAGTACAGGTACCTACAGGGGTTGGACCTGCAGGACTCAGGGCTGGGATTTTTTTTTCCAGTTCTGGGTGAATAAATGATATGGGGCCAGGGCCTTTCCTCTCTATCCTCCATCCAGAGGCTGTTGGGTGGAGAGGGGACCGCTAGGCTGTGTGAGGTGAGTTCTGTGTTTACCAGGGGTAGAGATGTAGGGCTTGTCAGGAACATTTCCCAGGTTGGATACAGAGCATGAGTGCACCCCATATTTCCTGAAACACTATTTACAATAATCGGAATATCCCTCAGCAGATGAATGGATAGAGAAAATGTGGTATTTTTATACAATAGAATACTTCTCACCCATAAAAAGAATGGTGACCTTTCATTTGCAACAACATGGCTGTACCCATAGAAGAGTATATTAAGTGAAAAAAGCCAGACACAGAAGATAAATGCCACATAGTTCCAAACATGTATGAAAACTAGTAAGTCAACCTTGTGTAAGTACAGAATGGAATAGGGGTTGCTAGAAAGGAGGAAAGGTAGTGGAGAAGAGGAAGAAAATCTGAAAGGGCTATCTAGGAGCTGGGAAGGGTGCAGGGAGAAGGGAGAGTGGAGAGGTTGGTGGCTAGAAGTGTGGATAGTCATGATCAATGATGAGCCAGACATGTGTGTAAAAACCACAGTGAATCCCATTGTTATCCAATTAATATGTGTTAATGGTTATAATAATACAAATACATTTAGTTATACTATATTACATCATCCTACTGTTCATAAGTTAGTGTTTTCATTTTCATTTTTTAATAATTAATGTGAAACAAAGAAACAGGTAAAATAAAATCTAGGTTACTTTTAAATCTTCTATGAGTATACATGCAATTTCAACCAATGGATTTGCTTTCTACTCAATGTTCTGTTACCTTAAATCCCTTGTTCATTGTTCTAAAATGGCTCACATTAAATCCTTAGGACTTTTATTGCTTCCTTCAGAGATGGTTGGGTAATATGTTATGCTTAATTTTGGAGATAATGTCAAACCCTTTATCATAGCAGCTACATTTAAAGTAATTATTGTAGGGAAGGATTTGCTACTGCCATTTTATTAACTGTTTTGTGTTTGTTCCTTGGTGGTTTTGGTCCCTTATTTTCCTTTCTTGCTGTCTTAATGTTTCTTTGTATTGATGGTTTTGATTCCTTTCTCATTTTTTTCCCCCCATACTGGGGATTGAACTCACAAAACTTGTGCTTACCAGACAGGCACTGTGCCCCTGATCTATATCCCTGGCCCCTAATTTTCTTTTGTGTAGCTTCTATAGGTGTGCTCTTTGTGTCTCCCATGGGGCTTCTATAAAATATGGTATAGTTATAACTAACCATTTCAAACTGGTAATAACTTGCATATAAAACTACACTTTTACTGTTCCCCCCACATTTTATATTGTAGATTTCATATTTTACATCTACTTGCATTATTTACTCACTAACCTGTTTTTCGTTATAGTTACTTTTAGTGCTTTTGTCTTTTAACTTTCATACTAGAATTAAGAGACTTTCCACCATTAGGATAATATAATACTCTATTTGTCCAAATGTTTGCTGCTATCAATAAGGTCCTATTTTCTTAACTTATGGTATTGCTACTTAACACCTTTTGTTTCAAATTGGAGAACTTTCTTTAATATTTCTTATAAACAGGTAGTGGGTATGATATCCTCCATTTTAACTTTTTTGGGGAAGTCTTTTTTTTTTTTTAATAATTTTATTTAAAGAGGAAAAAACAAAACAAAATGAAACAGAATAAAGGGTAGCAACCATACAGTATTCCAAGGAAAAAAGGAAAAGTACAACAACAATAAAACCTAAGAAATTATTATTTGACTAATTACATACTGACTTCTTGGAAATAGTTGTTCAAATTACAAAGTTAAAACATGTAAAGTAGACATTCAAACAGTGAGACTGTTAACAGTTCTGCTCCACAATCTGACAAAAACAGCAATATGGTCATCCATCTTACCCACTCAAATATATATGCAATTATATCAAAAGGGTAAAATTAAACACAACAAAACAGAGCAAAGCGGATCACAAGAAAGCAATGTAAGACATAAATTTCAAAGCTAGACAATTGGAGATATTCACTCTCTATCATATTGACTCTTGTTTTCTTCCAAATAGTTGTCCATATTGTCACATATAGGGAATTCACATGAAACAACCTAGTATGGAATTGATCTGAGCAGGAT